>JAOEGS010009256.1:1752-16747 GCA_025447755.1 Corythornis vintsioides | reverse complement strand
TTGGGGAGGGAGTGGGGTTAATAGAGAGCGGTCTGTTATCGGTCTGGGGGTTGCCCTGACCCCAAACCGCAACAACTGCCATTTGTACCAGAGGCAAATTATATACTAAAGCTAGTATATGGATACTCCTCTGCTTTGAAATCACACCTTCATTTTGCCACAAACCTCCAAAGTGACCCGAAAAGCTGGTTTGCCTTCATCACAAGTGTAGCTTAAAATAGCAGTGACTTTAATAGGCAGCAGCAAGAATTATAAATGTTGGGTTTTTTTCCTAGAGGAAAATATTTGTTTTTCTCTGTGCTCACTTCTCCAACATGCACGATACTTACCCAATACGATCCACCAAGTGATCCATGCTCTCATCTACCAAATGTCTGTTGGTCTGTCTAGTGCCAAATCCCTGTTCCTTGAACATCTTTGCAAATGCCAGCAGCTCATCAGGTGCCATTTCAAAGCAGGCATAGTAGAGGAAGATGACCTCCAGGAGCATGGACTGTTCACGGAGGCATTGCACAAACCAGCGGGAAACCTGACGTTCTGTCTGCACAAGGAGAAGTTCTATCATCACATGTTGAAGCTCATGGGTCACTCAAACCAGTTAGAAATTGGAAGTGTGGAAGTATTTCAAGTGCTCAGTGGCAAGGAAAGCCACTCTAAACACAAACAGTGCTGATGCACTCTTTAGAGGGAGATTATGAACACCTACACATAACTGATCTGTTAGCCTAGGGCTAGCACTGGATTTATTAGAAGGAACAACACCTTCCATGCAACAGCCTTTGCTTCTGAGCACAAGTGTTGGAGAGAAAACAAATTTGAGGTTTCTTGAATTAGGAGAAACATCCTTTTTACCTGCATCTGCACACACATTTCTCAATACTCTACACATAAGGAAAGACTTTCTAAGTTGGATAAATAATAGCAAGAAAGAACATACCATGAGATTTCCATGTGTTTCCCACGTAGGAGCTTCTGCTTTGTACAGTGCCTCAAACTGTTTTCTGTAATTAGGAACCAGTTCCTTGTCCAGCTTCTCAATACACTGGAAATACTGTGCCTTAAAGAAAGAAAGAAAAAAGAACCTTCATAGAATCATAGAATCATTCAGGTTGGAAAAGCCCCTTGGGATCATCCAGTCCAACCATCAGCCCAACTCTACAAAGTACACCCCTAAACGACATCCTTCAAAGCCACATGCAAAACTTCTCACATGCAAACCCATGTGCTTTTTGCAAGTGGATAATTACTACAAACCCCCCATGTTTAGCCTGTTTCAGGGACAGCACAGGCAGAAAGAGGCTCCTGTACTCACTGTGTAGGGGTGCCTCTCATCCTGGAAGTAAGTGAGCAGGTGGAGCACGCAGCGCAGGATGCAGATCCTCTCCTCGTAGTAATAGTCAGCCAGCTGTGAACAGAGGTCACCAGGGTCAGCGTGCTGCCACCTCCACCTCCCACACACTCTCCTGTCCCTTACACTGCCAAGGCCTTAATCACAAGAACATACAGTGCTCACACATCACACACACATCAACACAGATGGAGCTTCAACTAAGCAGTTATCTGGGGAAAAAAAAAAAAAACTTCACTTATTTTACAGAACTCAATAAACCAAAGCCACGGGGCCATGTCTGTAACTGCACTGCTAAGTGAGGACACTTAGGAAAGCAAATGGAGAAATGATCTCTCATTGCTCATCCCCATAATCCTGTCAGATGGGATCATCAGTCTCCATTTCAGTGCTCACTTCAGACCACGACACAGAAACCAGTGAGCTTTGGCAGACAAGGGAGCACACACCTGCCCAGCTAAATTCCCTCGTATTAAGCCTAAAATTTCCTTCCTGTAGTAACTACAAACACTGCTCAAACCTATATGCACATTCCACTGTTTCAGAAGCATCTTCTAAAATTAATTTTATTACTTGGAATACTTCAGTTATTCCAAGATGATTTAGATCCACAGCAATAAAGTTGGTTCTGTGCCAACTGCTCTTTTGACAGAGGACACAAATAGAAATGACTAACCTTCAGTATCAGAGCCTGGCTCTGCCTTTCATCCTGAAGAACAGTCTGTAAACAAAACACAACAAAATAAACAGCTGGAGAAATACCTACTGACAAAATACATATCCACACACACACAGAATAAGACTGAAATAAACAAAAGACTTTTTTTTCTTTCCATTTCTTTTGGGAAGAGATTCCAAAAGCACATTTTTATTAATGTGTTTGTTCTTCATCTCCACTCCTTCACAAATCTGCAGCCTTCCTGTATTCCTGCAAGAGAGAGGGGCTGAGTTCCTGCACAGATTCAAGCAGGAACAGGTACTACAAAGTCAGGCCTGGACATCTGCCTGTTGACCATTGTAGGTTCAGAGAAAAAAAAGCTACAAAGCCATTTCCAAACCAGAATTCAGACTCAGATGTGACCATAAACATCATCAAATTACTGATGTTAAGGAAAGTTGTGGAGTAAAAGGAAAGATGTGGAATAAACAGAACATAAGTGGGAGCTACAGACCTTCAGGGAGTCCCTTGTTCCTCTGTAATCCTCCTGAAGATAAGACTGTAACAGCTGCACACTCTGCACTTCATCCAGACCCTAAAAAAGAAGAGTTGGTCTGAAATGAATCAAAGGCAACTGAATTGATTCAAGATGAAGATTCCAAATATTCTCAGGAACCTTTTCTCTTCAAAGCAAATTGTTTCCAAAACATGTCAAAAGAAATGTTCTGCATCAGGCAGATGGTTCTTTAGTCAGCACTTGTGTTTAAAGCAAAATAGCTAAACTTTGATGGCACTTGGACACAGCCTTGAGGCTGAACTACAGCACAAGGAGCTAACAGTCATTTTAATAGATACCAGCACCAGTCACTGAATCCCAGACCTGTGGCTTGAAGCAGCACAACCTTGCAGGTAAACAGCCACTGTTTTCAACAGTGCCATCAGTTCTTAGCTGAGCAGTTTCAGATGTCTTGAAAGAACCCAAGAAAGACCAAAAATGGGCGACTGCTTCTGCTGGGCCCCTTGCAGCAGAAAGAGATGTTAACCAGCAAAAAGAAAGCACCTCAAGGTCACTAAACTCTTATGAACACTTGGACCTACAGCCTCAACCCTTCTAACACCCATTAGATTATTTTGAACTGAAACTAAAGTTTGCCTCTATTCAACATCAAGAAACTTATTTAAAAATCAGAATGCCAGTAACAATGCATTCCAAGTGCAGGGATAAAAAATAACCAGAGAGCATCTTCACTCACCAGAAACTTGCTGACCCTCAGGCCCATCTCTTTTAGGGGAGCAGCTACATTTTTATCAGTTTTGACTTTTTCTGCAGAAGTTGAACTGAAAAAAAAAAAAAAATCCAGCCATTAAAAATGCAGCAATCCAAGGAATGAGCTAAACGAGCTTAATTTCAATTCTCAGGTTTTGCACTTTAAACTGAACATTTGATTG
This sequence comes from Corythornis vintsioides, assembly GCA_025447755.1. Classification (NCBI taxonomy): domain Eukaryota; kingdom Metazoa; phylum Chordata; class Aves; order Coraciiformes; family Alcedinidae; genus Corythornis; species Corythornis vintsioides. Next base: position 13,292 of record JAOEGS010009256.1, on the reverse strand, counting down.
CTCCTCGAGGGGCTTTCAGTGTTTCATACAACAATATTCTGTGACCTTCCCATCAGATACAACTCAACAATGTTCACAATCTTGTTACTGTAATAAATACACCTTGTGTTCATTCCACCTTTTCCAAGGAGGGAATCTTTCTGGGATGACTAAGTGTCAAGAGGAGTCACTTCTCCACTGGCTTCACAGTTGCAGGTGATGGCTCCAACTCAGCAGAGGCAAGGGCCAAGAGTTGCCCAACATCAGCAGTGACAGCAGAAACTGCTGTTAATTCTTTCTGGTCTGTACTTCATGCCCAAAAATGTTATGTGAATAAGTACTTTGTCTTGCTACTCTTATCCTGAAATCTCAAGTCATGCAAGAGGGTAAAAATCTGGCCTTATGTAATCAGAGAGAAATATTTCACATGCTCCTCTGCTGATTAGGAGACCCAATTCAGAGGTTAATTTCTAGTATCAGGCACTGACTGTACCTTGGTGGTTTGTAGTATGAAAGTCCCTCTAACAATCTCTGCCAGTGCTTGTTCAATTCTGCTGCAATCTGTGCCTAAAAAAAAGAATCAAATACTACTGAGCAGATTCCTCAATGCACATTGCCAAGTATCAGACTTGTTCAATGCAAGCAAAGCAAAGAAATTCCCCCACCACAGAGACATGAACAACACGAGATGAGCATCTCAGATTCAGCCTGATCCAAAGCACATTAGTGCATGAGAACAATGGATGGGTTCAGAAACATTTGGATTTCCAACCTCTGGACACATTTCTGAAAGCAAATTTCCCCTGAAAATAAGAAAGCAGCTGTACCAGTCAGAATAGCCCAGGGCAGTCAATCTAGAAAGCACCACTTGTGTCTGTTCCACAAAGGGAACCACCTTTACTCACACACCTCCAAGGTGGCTGATGGAACAGCTATAAACAAGGAGGGGAAGAATGAACCAGTAGCAGAGACAGAGGAACAAAAATCACACTGAGGAAGAACAAAAAGCAGCAAAATATATTTTCACTAATATTCAGAAAGATGTACAAATGATTTATTTGCCCATGGAGCCCATTCAGTGACAGGAAAACTGCTTGGCAAGACATGGACTTACTGGTTCCCTTAAAGCTGATCTGCCCAGAAGAATTGTCCATAATTCCCTGCTGCTCCTGCAAACAAAAGGAAAAGGTGGAGAGAGTTTTAATGATGAACATCATTCAGGCTTCCATTTAGCTTACATCTTTTCAAACCTGCAATTGGAGCAGACCACACTGCAATGTAAGATGTAAGAAAATTACTTTAAGGAGCATTAGTTTTTAGCTGAGCTGCTTCAGATGTCCTGGAAGAACCAGGATGGAAGTCTAGAGCAATAAATTGCTCAGTTGCATTTGATGCTCTCCTCCAAATAAATTCTTCCATAATATTTACATCCTTTACTATAAGTGGAATATAAAACTGAGTGAAGGGAAATGAAGAATTGCAAAACCTTTACACAAGAAAGAATGATTGATTTGCAGAAAGTCCTCAGGACATTTACTCTTGGCTTCTTGTTTCTCTCCAAGAACCCTGCAGCAAAGCCAATCTGCACTAGGAGTTTACAGATCAAATGCTGACCCTGGCACACACAGAGAAATGGGGCTCCCTACAACAGCTCTGGAAAAGGACGTTTGCCAGAAAGAATATTTCAGGAATTTAAGGCAAATGATGGTTTGTTACAAACTCAATGCAGATCAGGAGTTAAACACCACGGGTCCACATGCCAAGGCTGCCTACAAAAGCAGGAACACTTGACTTATTTTTGGAATGGCATTGTCAGAGGAACTCACTGTGGCAGCAAAAGTCACCAGCAACTTCTGACACACGGTGGCACTTAAATGAACAACCAACCTGTTATTGCCAGTACACCTACCAAGAGAATTTCTACCTGCTAGATCCACAATAGGCAGGTGCCCCTCCTCCTGTACAAGCTAAGGAACCTCTGCCAGCCTCTCCAGCCCACACAGGGCACCAAAAGGCCACAGAATTCTACCAAGAATCTCTCTGTAGAAGTGAGCAGCAGCCCACCAGAGCCAACCCTTTCACTTCTCCTTCCCTCCTGACCTCTCCTGTGAACCACAGACCACGTTTGTTGCCAGTTCATTAACTGGAGTCCAAGGCAGCTAAGGCAGGAAAGCTCTTTAGGTGACCACACCTAACAGTGGTGTTCTTGTCCCTGCAGGGCTCACAGACATTAATAAAACTCAGACATTGGGAACACCCCAGAGCAAAAAACGTGTGAAAAAAGCCACGTTAAACGCCAAGAAACGTGCTCAGGGCGGTCGAGGGCGGGGATTAAACCACCAGCGAACGGGGGTTCATTCAACAACCTCCTTTATGCGCCTTCCCCGCCTCTGTTTGGACACTTATACTCACCAAGAGCCGTCCACAAGATGCAAATCAACCCCCCAAGGCCCCGCAATTCCCGAGAGCACCTCCGGCGCCCAGAAACGTCACCGGGAGTCGGGGCGTCTCAGCAGCACTCGGCCAAGCCCCAGGCCCCTCCGGCGGCTCCAGCAACGTCCCGCCCCGACCGCCACTTCCATGAAAGGAAACCCGGATCCTGCTCCCCAGCACCGGTCGCACCGACAGCGAAGTGGGGCCCCCCTCACGGTGTGACGGGGCGGGGCCTCGCTGCGCGCGCGGGGGGGCGGGGCCGGGCTCAGCGCGGGCCCCGCCGCCGTAAACGCCTCGCCTCGCTCCCCCACCGGCTGCTGCGCCCCCTCCCCGCGCGCCTCTCGCTCCCGACCCTCCCCCCGCTGCTCGGGGTCCACGAGGCTGCCCCCGCCTTCCCCCCCACCCCGCCCGCCTTCGCCGCCGCATCCCGCACCTCGCGCACAGCCCGCCCGCCGCCATCTTTGCTCCGCTCTCACGTGACCCGCCGCGCGGCGGCCCCTCTCCGACGCCGTCGTCGTCACGTGTTTGGGGCCGGAGGCGGAGCCCCCCCCCCCCCCACCTTTCTCCCCGCGCCGAGGGTCATGTGACGGGCGGCGGCGCCAAGATGGCGGCGTCCGGGGAGGTGGGTGCGCGCTCGGCTCCCGGCGTGGGGGGGGGGGGATGTCGGGGAAGGCCGCGGCTCCTCGGAGGGGTTTGGGGCTTCTCTGAGACCCCCCCGGGACTCCTGCAGGCTGCGATCCCCGCTGCAGCTCCCGGGTAGCGAAGGCCGAGCTGAGGTGGAGAGAGGAGGCGAAGGACAGGGCGCGGGGAACCCGCAGCGTTGCGGAGTACACGGGGAAGGGAGGGAGGAGCAGGTGCTGCAGCCAGGTGAGGGCTGCCGGGCGCCTGGGAGCAGCTCAGTGGGGAGCTTCCCCACTCAGAGCAACCGGGACGCAAATCGTGAAAGGGGCAGAAAACGGGGGGCGAGGAGCCCCGTGGGGTCCGCGGGGGAGCGGGATTGCCGAGCTGCTCCTTAGCGGGAGGGTGGCGGGGGAGGGGGAATTGCAGCAGGCACAAGAAAATCAATTAACTCGGCGGCGAAATGAATCCATCGTGTTGCAGAGTCCCAGCTCAGTGGCTTTCAAAGCTGCTGCATGAGGAGATCTGGGTTTCAGACAGTGAAATTCTTGCTCGTCTTACAGCCCGGCTGGCAGGTTGCCTGCTGGGGAAAGCTGCCATGTGTCACCATCAGTGCAAGAGCTGGGGTGCAACCTTAAAGTTGCCAGACTGAGCATGAAGTCTTCTTCAGTCTTTAGCAGCATGTGGTATTTCCCCTGTCTCTTCTCAAATCAGCCTTAAGCTTCCCCCTCCCCATATTCAGAAAGAAGGAGAGAACCTCCAAACCATTACTGATCTTAGGTAGATACTGTCCCTGCCAATTGTGTTTGCAATATGATTAATGCTCATGGTTAAAAATGAATTGTGACAGCACAGAGATTACTCTTGGCCTGATCCAACTGTGTAGCAACAGTAATGAAGTTGTTTGGCAATCAGGTATTTCAGGCTATATGAATGATGCCAAAAAGCACCTATGAATAATTAAGAGTTTTCTGCATAGAAATATCTAAACACTCCAGCCCCACAGCATAAGGAAGTTTGAGGGTCCAAACTTTTAAAGCTACCCAGTAACATCACTAAGATCTCCATCAGCTTCATAACCTGCAGAAACCAGCACTGCATGGAAACTCAAAACAGAACTTGAAATAAACTTGTAGCCTTGAAAGGAACTGTGCTCAGATTTGCAGCTTGGCTTATCCCAGCAGCCAGCTCAGAATGACACACAGCAGGACATTTTTTTTCTTCTTTTCAAACAGGAATTGCAGTAGCAGGAAAGGGAATTCACCCCGATGGACAACTGCTGAGCACCTCGGCACTCCCGGGAGCGATTCCGACCTCCCGAGCCCGGCGAGGGGGGGGATGATGTTGAACCAGGCCGTGCTGGTGGAATCCCTGATCGTCTTGGCCGTGGTGGTGTGGGTGCACGTGGGGGTGTGGGACAGGTTCTCCTGGTGTGCCCTGGCACTCGCCCTCCAGGCATTTTACGCCCAATTCAAATGGGACCGTCTGCTGCGGCTGGGCGGGGCCGTGTTCCAGTTCCGGGCGGCGGCCAACAGCGGGCTCCTGCCGGCCAGCATGGTCATCCCCTTGCTGGGCATTGTGCTGAAGGAGAGGTGCAGGGCAGCTGGCATCGTCTACTTCGAGCGGCTGGGCGTGGTGGTGGCTTCCACGGGCATGCTGGTCGCCCTTTTCCTGTCCGTCATCGCCGTGGGCGTCACCAAGCCCGTGCCGACCAACACCTGCATACTGACTGGGGTGGCTGGCAGCATCGTGATCTATACCATGAAGCACTCGCTGACCGTGGCAGAGGTGATAGAGGTCCTGGAGGTGCTGCTCATCTTTGTCTACCTCAGTATGATCCTGCTCTACCTGCTGCCTCGCTGCTTCACTCCCGGGGAGGCTTTGCTGGTTCTTGGAGGGATCAGTTTTGTTCTCAACCAGCTGATCAAACGCTCTCTTAACGTGGTCGAGGGCAGAGGTGACCCCATAGACTTCTTCCTTCTGGTGGCAGTGGTTGGAGTTGTTCTCCTGGGGCTTTTTTTCACCGTGCTCTTCATTTTCATGGATTCGGGTACGTGGATCTCCTCCATGTTTTTCCACACGATGACAGCAGTGCTGGGGTTGGGGGTCATCATGCCCTGGCTGTATCGGCTGATCCAGAGGAACCCTCTGTTCTGGCTACTCCACTTTCTCTTCCAGACATGGACAAGAATTTACCTGCTCGTCTATTGGACCATTTTGGCTGCTTCAGCCTGTGGAGTAGTTTTCTACCAGAACGCTAAGAGATCATCTGAATCCAAGAAGCACCAGGCCTCGACTGTAACCAGGAAATATTTCCACTTCATTGTGGTGGCCACGTACGTTCCCGGGCTGATTTACGACCGGCAGCTGCTCCACGTGGCCGCAGTGCTCTGCCTGGCACTCATGGTCTTCCTGGAGTACGTTCGGTACTTCAGGATCAAACCGTTTGGCCAAACCCTTAGGCATTTGCTGTCCCTCTTCTTGGATGAGAGGGACAGTGGACCTCTAATCCTGACTCATATTTATCTCCTCCTTGGCATGTCCCTCCCGGTGTGGTTGTTCCCCAGAGCTTGTGCTCCTAAAGGTACCTTGTCAGGGGCAGGAGCACTGGTGCCCTACTCGGGGGTACTGGCGGTTGGGGTAGGAGACACAATTGCCTCTGTTTTTGGCAGTACAATGGGGGAAATCAAATGGCCAGGAACAAAGAAGACCTTCGAAGGGACCATGACAGCAATTTTTGCTCAGATCATTGCTGTGGCTCTTATTTTGATCTTTGACAGCAGCGTGAATCTAAACTCCAGCTACGCCTGGATTCTGGCATCTGTGAGCTTAGTGTCTCTTTTGGAAGCTTATACCACCCAAATTGATAACCTGCTGTTGCCTCTCTACCTCCAGATACTGTTTATGGCATAGCAGCACTTCCAGGAACAGGTTTCTCCCTTTGTAAAGTGGTACTGGAATATGCACTGTAAGGAGAGCTCAAAGCTGATCCAAACACTACTCCTGGCTCAGCAGGTGGAATTGTTCATGAACAAGACCTATTTAAAATAAAGGGATTTTGTTTGGTCTTGTTTTCTCTCCCATGTTAAAAACAGCATGAAATGTATGTTCTCACAGGAGCACAAACAGGACTGCTTAAAAATAGCATTTGTGTTTAATAATCCAATTATAGTTTCTTCCAGGTGCCCAGAGGCAAAGGAAGAAAAGGTAAGTCAACGAGAAGGGAAAAAAATCCAAAAATAAATAAACTTCTGAGATGCTGCCACCTCTCTGTTGCACCAGAGCCAAACCTCATCTTGCTGTACTGAGTCCTGCTGTCTTGTATTACTATGTGAACTCCTTGTTTCTGTGTAAGCACCATTTAAAGCATGTTCTCTCACCAGGGGAACCTCAGAGTTGAGTACAACTGTCCCAGTGTCACTATCAAGAGCCACATTCCTGTGGCTCTAACAGCCACGTGAAGCCAGGGCAGGTGGGGGAGGCTTGAGACCCTTCATTCCCAATGGTACTAAGGAAAGGGTTGCAGTTTCAGCCCTGGAGGTTTGTGCAACAAGGATGTTTTATCTTCAAGATTTTACTCTCTAAATGAATCTTCTAAATTCATTTGGAATAATATTCAACACAGGAGAAAAAAAGCTAAGCAAGGTCACAGATAAAATTAATTACACATCAATCATGAAAGAAAATCTACTAAAGTCAATAAACTTTTCTTGTACTGCTACAGTTTTCACATTTTTTTTCAGCTAGATGTCTGATCAAATAATTTATAAAAATGCTTTATCAAATAAACTCATTTAACTCTGTCCATTTAATTAAAATTATAACTAACATTTTGTGGCTGAAAATCCCACCTAAGTTATTGATCTATTAAACACCTCTCCAGTGCCAGTCTCTTCTCCCCAGTTTGCTAAGTGTCCCTTAGAACAACATCATTAGCACATCCCCCCTGCCTCTGCCCTGAGAAGGGTGTGAGCAGAAAATCACATTCTAGGGCTCTAGTTTGCAGGCTGAAGGGCTCCTATTTATGCACTTGGAAGTAGACTGGGTTTGATATTGCAGGTGATCATGTCACCAGAGGAAAAACTATCACCCCTCAGCAGAAAGGTCTAAATTATTAACTCTTCTAATGGAAAGATACAGGAAAAGCTTTCACTGCTCCCACCACAAGCCACAGACAGAAATGGCATGAAACAGCACCAGAGTCATTTTCCCTCCACCCTGCTCACAGCTCTCAAACTGGAAAAGGCAGGGCAGGGCAGCAGCTGTGCTGCACAAACTTTGAACTCCAGGCTCCTGCTACTGCCATAACCCAGCGTCCTCATTCCTACCACAGCCACTTGAGGGCTCCTCTGGGGTGAGCTCAGTGCTGCACTGAAACTATTCTGCAGTTCCCAGCAAAGCCCCAAGGGCTGCAAGGAACTTCTTCCCATAGACACTAAAGGGCTCACTGTGTCTTCCTCAAAGAAATGATGAGGGAGACAATAAGGGGAATATCTATTTTTTTTATTTAAATATTAGGAGTCTGAATTGTTTTATTTTCATAATTTCAGCATGAATCTTTTAAGAACTGTGATATTTTTAATCAACACATCCAGAAATCAAACACTCAGCTGCAATTTGCTAGAAATACTTCAAAGATTGATTCTTTATTCAAATACTTCCTGCTTCGTTCTGCCACAGTAAGGTTACTTTTGATCACTACTATTCAAACAGGACAGAGACCTAAGGGTAAAGGTCAGCCACCTCCACATGGCACATTCACCTGCATTGCTGGGATCCACACAGCCAAGAAAGGCACTAGACAAGCTCTTGACTTAAGCAGAAGAAAATACAGAGGGGAAAAAAGCAAGAAGAAATACTTCTTAACCAGTCTCAGTCAAGGTGCAATGGTCTTTAATGGTCCATTCTCAAGACTGAAAAAGTTTCCTTACCAAAAGGGCTGGGCTCATGCTGTAGTAATGGGCTCTGTCTAATACCTGAGCCAAGGGCCCTTGTTCTGAGAAGATCAGTTAATCTTGAGAGCTGATCTAGTGAAAGTTATATTTAAAGGGAACATGAGCAAATGATCAGAAATGAATATTGATCAGCTATTGACTCCAGAAGCCAATCACTAACTTCAAGTGTAGAGTGATGGAAAAGGCAGCTCAGAAGTTGGCTGGAGCCTAGGAAGTAAGGAAGAGGGAAAAACAAAAGTTCAGAGGCTATTCCACTTCTAGAGGTAGGAAAACAATGCTGAGGTACTACCAACAGAGCCTGGGCGACAGGCAAAACCACTCCATACAAGTTCCTCCTGGCTTTTGCCCTGAAAAGCTTTCTCAGCTCCCAGTTAAGATGGTGACCTTACCAGTTCTCTTTGCTCCAGGTGGTGTCTTTGGCTTCCATTACGTGGAAGGTGAACACGTGGCGAGAAGACTCCGAGCTGTTCTGTTCACTCTTATGGACAACCTCACCGTGGATGAGGATGAGCCCACCTGGTTGAAAGAAACACCCTGCTGCTCTCTCTTGTTTTTCTTGAGCTGTAAAGCAGACCTGTTTGGGGGTGGTTTTTACCTTTCTTTATAGGCAGGGGTGTGAACTGGCTGTCATCATAGGCTCGCTCTGACCCCACGAACTCCACACAGGTGGAGGTGCCCGAAGCTGCACGGACCATTCTCCGGGTGATTCCACCTGCAAACCCACAGAATAAACAAACACACACACACAAGTGAAACAGGTAACTACACTCTGCACAGCAGAGGAACAGTATCTGTGATTTATCTTGGCATTTACAGGAACATTATTATTATAGTATATTCAATCTTTTCCATAATAATCTGGGTGGGGTTTTTCATTAAGCAAAGGTTTGGGATTTTCCAGCTGCAGGAGAAACTGCTAAACAATGTCTTTTTGTTTGTCTTTCTGGCCCTTTCTCTGCATTGCAACATAGAACTTTAGGAACATAAATAGTCACACACTTCTGCAAAGCCAACCTTTGGTCCATTCCTCCTTTCTAGAAGAGCACAAATTGCCACCAGCGTGCAGCCAACTCTGGAATTCACGAGGGATGAGCGACTTAAAGATCTTAAGAGCACTATGATTACACTCAGTAAGTGAATGCAACTCAGGGAGTGAGGTGAGCAAAGGTCTGAAGCTGATTAGTGTGCCCTAAAGCTAGTGAAAAACAGCAGCCTGCTGTTAATCCAATAGCAATTACACACACAGAGCAACTACCCTGGTCACAGCAGCCACCACCCCAGCTGTGCTGATGTGGATTTGTCTGTGTGTGTCCCCTGGCTGTTTTCCAATGGCTTGGGTGGTGTCCAAGTGATCCTTGCATAGATTTGGAGGGTTTCCTTGTTTACTGAAATTCAGACTGATATGTGAGAGTTGTGGAGTAAATGAAAATTCAGGAGGTCTGTCCTGCCTTGCCCCAGTACCCTGAATTCTTTGTTTCTAGGCTAGAGAGCAACTTAGAACTGAGCACAGTGTCAGTCACACACACTGCTGGTTTACAATACTGTTATATTAGACTCATGGGATGGACAAGAGCAAAGTGAAGCAGAGAATAACCTGCTGAAAACCGTGGTGGACAAATCACTCAAGGGGAAATCCTTGTGGTGAATAAAATCATCCCTCCAGGCCCAGCAGCGTGTTCCTGCAGGCCCCACACAGAGCAGCCCCCAGTCTGTGCCACCCTCCACCCTCAGTCAAGGGGAGGGAGCCCCTTGCACAGAGTGTGCCAAAGCCCCACGAGTGACTCTTACTGGTGTGAGAGCCTGGAATGAACCACAGGCAGCCATTCTCCTGCGTGGCATCTTCCAGAGCGATCCAGAAGCCCAGGATCCTGCCCAGAGGCTCCGTGTGCAGGAAGGTGGCATCCTGGTGAGGGGTCACTGCAACCAGATGCCATGGTTAGGGCCTTTTAGTGCCAGAGGAATTCACTATTGCTGGAAGGGTGGCCAAACTGCATCTCCCTGACTTCTTGACCTGCCCTGCCCACCACATTAAATCTTCCACACAAAAATATCCCACTTTCCAGCCTGCTGCAAATGTAATAGTGGCTGTTTGATCAAAGTTGCATATGATGTGGATTTTGTTTGTCTGTTTTTAAACATGGATGCTTTTAAATAATTTTAAGAAGGTCAGGACCACAAAACTCACAGGTTGAAGTCTGATTCTGAGATTTTTTTTCCTGGCAATATTCCTTTCCTAAAGGAGTATTATGTGAAGTGTGATAATATGAATCTCACCTTCACCGCCAATGCCAGGTTGCTGCAAGGAAAAAGAGGTGATGTGTGAAGAGTCTCACAGCTTCCCACCTGCTTCTTGAGTGACAAGACAACTTGACTTACTGTACCTTGAAGATATACATGCTTTGCACAACTACTGGTCTCTCAAGGCCTAGTTTTCTTCCCAATTCCTGCAAGGAAACTTTCCAAGATTTATGTTTGCTGTTTTCTGCACACTGTAAAGATTATTCTTCGAAGATATTTAAATCTAATTACTATCCTCAGGAGTTTAGAAAATTAAAATTAAGTACTCTTTTTTTTCCCCATACCATCCTAGGAAAGAGTAACAGCAGCACCTCACCTGCACCTTGGAGCAATGGGTGATTTGCTTGAAGACAGGATCATAAGCATGTAAAGCTAAGGGGAAAGAAAAAAGGGAAAGAAAAGTCTCAGGCTGAGCATTTAATTAAAGAGGAGGACTTGGCATCTCTCAACAAGCTGTAGAGACAGCAACCAAGTGAGACAAATTGCAGCCAGAAACTTTCATCCCTCCCAGGGGTGGATATATGTGACTTAGAACAACTAAAGTGATACAACATTCATACATTTGTACCATCTTCTTTAGAGACCAAAACTATAATCACTCACTGGCTATTAAATGCAACTATGTAAAAGAGTATAACAAAGTGAACAGAAGTTGAGTAAAAAGTTATTACATCATGCAAATGGTAACAGAATAACCACTGTGCAGGACCTTTAGGCACAAAAGTGAATCCACTCTTTAAAAAAAACAAAACAAAACAGTTCTTCTGACCTACTAAAAAAGAAATTACTGCAAAAATGAACTAGAGCTTCATCTCTGGTGCCATTCTCAGAAGACCACAGCCCACAGATCAGAGCTGTTTGCTCACAGACGCTTGCTGCAGCCCAGCTCTGACAAAGCCATAAAGCAAAGACTGGCTGGTGCCTCCACCACATTGTGCCCAAATTTGCCATAAGGACACACTCACACGACCAGGTCCTGCAGAGGCTGCTCCAGGGCAGGGGCTTAAAGCAAGACTTGACCAAAAGGAGGAATTACAAAAAATAAGTCTAGAGAAGCATTTTGAATTGTTCACTTGCTGAGTCAGCAGGCATTCACAGTTCTCTGCCCCTGGGAAAAAGCTGAAGTGCAAGAGAATAGCAGAGGGGCTGGGGGGGGGGGGGGGGGGGGGGTTTTTGTGTGGAGGGGGGGGCAGGGGGGGGGAGGGTCTGTGGGGGTGGGGGGGTTTTATTTGGGTCTGGGGGGTCCCCAGGATGTTT
>JAOEGS010009255.1:58267-100034 GCA_025447755.1 Corythornis vintsioides | reverse complement strand
CTCAGCCTCCTCTTCTCCAGGATTTCAATCTCAGACACAGGAAATGCTGTCAATTACTGCAACATCATTTCTGCTCAGGAATAGAATTTCTTCAAGCACACAACAATATGGACCTTATTCTTCCTTTCCTTCTCTTAATAAAAAAATAGAAAAAAAAAGTCTTTTGACAAGTGATGTTCACCAGTATGCAGGAAGGGCACACAGGGGAAAACAACCAAATTGTAAAATTGTTTAGGTTGGAAAAGTCCTGAAGTCCTTTAAGATACTGAGTCCAACCATTTACATAGCACTGCCGAGTTCACCACTGAAACATGTACCTCATGTCAAACATGTGCCACATCTAAACATCTTCTAAATACCTTCAGGGATGGCAACTCAACAACTTCCCCAGGCAGCCTGTTCCACTACTCGACAACCCTTTTGACAAAGGTATTTTTCCTAACACCCAATATAAACCTCCCCTGCTGCAATCTGAGGCCATTTGCTCTTGTCCTGTTGCATGCTGCTTGGGTGAACTGACAGACACTGCCAGTTTCCTCAGTCACTTCTCAGAAGACTGTTGCTCGACCCTTCACCAGTTTTCTTGTCCTTTGGACACACTCCAGCACCTTAATGTCTTTCCTGGAGTGTGGAATCCAAAACCAAACACAGTATTTGAGGTGTGGCCTCACCAGTGCTGAATACAGGGGGCTATGACTTCCTTACTCCTGCTGGCCATAGTGCTCCTGATCCAGGCCAGGATGCTGTTGGTCTTCTTGGCTGTCTGGGCACACTGCTGGCTCATACTCAGATGGCTGTTGACCAACACTCCAAGTTCCTTTTCTTCCAGGCTGCTTTCCAGCTGCTATTCCCCAAGCCTGCAGTGCTGCACAGTGTGAATTATTACAATCATAGGGCAGTGTTGGGTAGTCACTCCAAGTACCAAAAATGATGCATTTGCAGAAAATCTGTGAGTTGCTGTTGTACCATGTTGAGAATATTAATATTTTTTTTTAATGGACTTCTCCACCTGGGAGACATCCCTTGATCTATAGGCTAACTCAGTATGAAGGTGGTTTTATGCAGCACTTTCCTTAGTTATAGTCAAAAGATAATGCTCTGTTCATGACATTTCAGTTTCAAAACTGAGAAAAGTCCAGCCATTTCAAAGTAAACCCATTGCCACTTATCAAAGGCAAAATACTGTATGCCACCATTTGCACCTTTTTTTTTTTTTTTTCCAAGTAACAACATATGAGGAATACCTCAGGAAATACTTTAGGATTTTTAGGTGGGTGGGACAGATGAGTAGCAGAGTAACTTTATATTCTAGTGTTACTCACAGAACATAGGTCCCTACTCTGAGGGAAATATCCCAAGCTGATTCTTTACATTCTTAGACATAAACATCTCACGATTTTACAGGCCAGGAAAATATGAATTTTATTTGTGGTCCTGCTGTGATCTGTCAGAGGCATCTTACTGTTTGCATCTTTGGATTCCTTATTTTTAAAAATGTGTCAAAATTTTTGCTTGTCTAGCAAACTGCTAACACAAAATGATATTATGCAATTGCAGAGTATTATAATTTCCATAAAGCCTATTTCACAATATAATAAAACATAAGAACTCAGTTTCTAATTTCTCAATAAAAGCTATTTTGTGAAGTATGTGCAGCATGCATTTATTTCAATACAAAACAATTTGGAAAATACCCTTCCTTCCTATAACCTATTTGCTGACCAATAATAGATGTGTGTTTTACTATGCAAAAGTATAACCTATTTTTAACCTCACATTCACATGCAAAGTTTCTAGAGAAAATACTTTCAAACAGGAAATCAGAGTTCATTTCCTGTTTTAACAAGGATAATCCCTTGACCAGTAGGCACAAATATTCATTCCTCTTTAATGTTAATTAGCACACTATTCATCCTATATTTCACAATTTAATGAAAGCAAGCAAGTTGCTGGGAACATTATTAAGTTCAAAACATCTTTCACCTTATTTATCCAGAACTCAATAAAACTGTTCAGTTACAGACTTGCAGCCTCCAGCTAGGTTCCTGCTATTAGCCTTAAATCACTTTTAGAGTTGCAATAAGAGTAAGTTGCCAAACTCAAATACACAGCTATCTACATCTGCTAGATAGTTTGTCTTACTGGACAGTTTGGAAAAATTGCAGTTATTTGACTCAAGCTTTAAAGTTTTTTTGGAGCTTACCAAGGAAGCAATGCTTTTTAAATCTGCAAATCAGCATTTGAAAAATGTATCTGGAAGAATGCTGAGGGGACAAGGCTTTTTTATTTAAGTGAGCATAAGAGAGCCTCTCAAAAAAACTGCATATAGGTAGGAGCTTTAAAAAGGTAACTACTGCTTCCCTCGTGGATGGCTTAATCTCTAAATTTCTAATCTGAACCACAAGGTAACTCTTCAGGAACTGTGACTTCCTCAACAGAAGAAGATTATCAGGCTGAACAAACAAAAAAAAGAGAGCATGGAACATAATTTCACCTCATGGGTGAAGAGTAGAAAGCTGGAAGAAGCAGAGCATGACTGCAGCTACTGAGCTGAACCAATACCCACCCCACTCCAAAGCCATCAGACTTCTGGGTCTGGCAGCATCAGCCTCTTCATGCAGCAAATAATCCAAAATACCATAAATGGGGGAATTACTGTCTGCCCTCTCCAACGTTCAAGTACAATGTTCATCTGTACAGATCACAATACAAACCTGTAATGATGCTGTTTCAAGGTGTTCCATAAACTGATATCAATCTCTTTGCATTTAATCAAAGCCCATGCATGGCTGATTGATTGAATGAGCTCTTAATCAAACCCACTTTCTTGCTCCGAGCTGGCACCATGCACACACCAGGTGTCACAGGCAGCACAGGGCTAGAGGTGAGGACTGCAGCAGGCAGGCAGCACTGCTGTACCATCAAGATGATGTCATGAATTGCAGCATTCAGCCACCAGCTTCCCTCTCTGCCCTGCAGGGAATGCCTTGCCAGGCACTCACTACCTATTTCACGACTGAAGTCATGTGTAAAATGTAAGGGCAGTGGTCCAGCCCTGCTGCTGGCTTCTGGCCAAATTGCACTTGCCACTTTTAACTGATGTGTCTTTGTTAATAGCTAGCCCTATGCAAATAAGCTAATGTGCATCAGTCAAAGAGCCCTTATCTCCACACAGAATATAGATTCATAGATAGATATTATCTATGAATATCAGTCTCTTGATTTTTCCCTTTCTTAATTTCTATCAGTTCTCACCTGGGATCACAGACTGTATATCAGAGACAAAAGCATAGAAAAGAAAATGTAACTGTGCTCACAGTTAGGTCTTACTGCAAGGATCCGACCGAATGCCAAACTCTCTGAAGGCCTTGAACAGTCTTCCTCCACAGAGGTGCCCCCTGCCTTGGCTGCACGCTTGCTACGGGTCATTCTTAGTTTGTTTGCCTCCCTTAATGTTTGCAAGTCTCAGACAGCTGCCCTGAGTTGGTTACATGCACCTTCACAGGTCTGATGAGGGCAAGATATTCACCACCACACTGAAGAAAACTGTTTCAGAGTAGAATGAGTTATCTCTCTTCTAGCACTGCTTAAGCTTGTCCACACCAGGCAGGCACTAGCCAAGATCAATGAAGGCACACTGCCCGAGCTGCTGTGTCAAGTCAGCTATCTTAACTGAAAGCATGTGCTGAAGAGCCAGTGATTTAGGCACACCAGCTTCAGAAACCCCTCTGCAGCAACTCTGACCTACCCTATCTGCCATGGAGATGGCATGGTGAGGTAAAATTCCCCCCAGGGCTGGGAGGCTATCAAAAGGCATCTTCAGGGTATCGCTTACTCACTGAAGTAAATAAGGAAAATAACTTTTTGCACTTGTAAACAAGCATCTGTTTTAAGGGACCTATTTAGATAAAATATTTTTAGCTAACAGTGACATTCATTATTTAAGTCTAAGAGCTTGAGTATAATGTTACATTTCTATAGTATATTTAATAAAAATATCTTTGGAAAAGATGACCAAGGAAACCTGATTGATACAGAAAATATACTACATTCATTTTTGTCACTAAAAAGGTAATTTTCAAGTCTTCAGAGACAAATTCAAACATTTGCATCAGAAAAATTCTTCTCTGACAAGGCTTAAAATATGGTAAGGTATGAGAAAATATGAACGTGGAATGCAAAGAACTAATTTTACAGTAGCCATAAAGAAACTGCTTATAATGGGAGGTTGTATTGAGAAAAATCTCATTTCATCTAAACATAAAATAACTTACTGAACCACAGGGGCTATTTTCTTCTGTGATATATTGTCTAATGGTTTCATCCTGCCCCAAAACAAGTCTGCCTCCAATTATTCAGTTTGCTGAAATAACACACATGCCTCCACAACTTCTTTTTTCTTCTCAAAAGAAAACAAAGTGAAAAAATTCCTTTAATTCTGTTAATTACACGTGTTGGCCCTCGAGGAAGGTAAAGCTAGGCTGAAGGAAGCTGCATGAAGCTGCAAATTGATCTTGATCATACAGTTAGTAATGGGACCTGGTCTTTCATTCAGAAAGGGCAATACACTGTCCTTTATGATAATGTAGGTTTAAAAATGCTTATTAGCAAACAAATAGAGCAGGCAAGAGAGACAGCATGAACTACACAGAATCTAGGTGCCTTGCCTCCATTATCTTCAAGATATTTCTAAATGCCAGAGGAGGAAGAGAGGTTGGTTGTTTAGTTTGGATTTTTTTTTTTGATGATGTAAGAGGGTATTTTACCTTATGTCTCTGCACAGCTATGGCAGGGAGGTGTGATGGTCTGAAGCAAAGTACATTTACTCTGTATTTCCAACAAGCACTGGCTCAGCCACATCAGTTTAAAATCAATGAAGTAAAAAGCAGATGCTCAGAGCATATGGAAATTTCTGAGCTATCATTTAAATCCATTCTTTTCTATACACTTGTAAAAGATACAGAGATGATAATAAACTCTCCAAGCCAGCTAAACTATATGCTTTTTCTCTTCATTATATATTAAAAAAATCCTTAGTCATCAGCAAGGCATTTTCTGCTCTCCTGTAAATACATCCATCAATTACTCCCATGACTTCTTCCTGGCACAATCTTAGATCATGTAATTGTTCCAACTAGTATTTTTGGAACATCTTAAAATCTCTTTATTCTTGTGGCTTTTACTTTAGTGCCCTCTTCCAGTTCTCCTTCTACATCTTGGAAGGGTCTTCAAATCACTTTGCAAGTATCTCCTCCCACTGGTATAATTCTCAGTTTAATTTAGTTTCCAGACAACCCCACCTTTCCAATCCTTCTCAACCTTCTAATCCCATCTTCTTTCCACAAATGGCCATAGTCATCCTTGAATCTTATCTGCCTCATAGTTGACACACCTGGGACATATCCAAAGGCTGCCACATAATCCTTTTCATTATGATCTACAACTTCTTCCTCACCCCTTCAAGCTAAACCATTCACTTGGGCCTAATTCTGCCTCATCAGCAAAGACCCTCCCAGGCCAACCCAATGCTGTCACAACCACATAATGCAATCCACCAAGGAACACAGGTGCATTTTTTGTTATTACACTAACCATCCCTCAGCCTCCAGCTTTTAAACACAATGAACTAATGTTGACTGCCCTCACCTTTACTTCCAGCCATTGATCTTATCTATGTGCTCACTCTCTGACCCATCGACCTCAGTCTAAATAATTCATCAGCTTTCCACTCAGTGTAACATCATTCAGCATTTCTCTATGTGCATAGCTGGTCGCTGTACAGGAATGACATGCTGTGTAATTCAGAAAACCTCTGTCCCTTCTTTGTGAGGGAGAGTACACCTGCTGTATTAAATGCAAAGGCACATCATCTGTCAGAGGAGAGCGTGGGCTTTTTTTTTTCCTGTTGGCATTTTTCAATTTAGAACTACACAATTGCTAACCTACATCTCCCATTTGAGTTTCATTTCATGGCTTCCATTTTCTGTTATTTTTACCATGTTTACTGCAGTTATGTCAAAACCAGCCCGTGGAGTCTGTGAGCACCTAGTATTTTTACAGCTAGCTGTTAAGGGACTTCTGAGCATTGCTACAACACAACAAAGGCAGGTGCTAAATACCACAGCACCAAGGATAGTTTTTTGACTGAGAGGGATCAGAATACCTAGCAGTGCACTACTCCTTTGTAAGCAGTATACAATTGCAGTCTAAGCTAAATGCTTTACAAGCCAAATATAAATCCCACCATTATCTATGTCTTTGAAAAATTGCCCTAAATTACACAGATTGCCAGGATGAGTTGGGCAACCCACCAATAATTATTCATCTGTCCCATAAGAAAGCCCAAGAGATGTGACACAGTGACAGTCTGGAGACAACTTAATCCTTATGCACAACTGGGAAACTGCAATTTAAGTTCAGGTGGGCCTGGACTCCAGCTTATGTTCAACAGACACTCTCAAAGCTTTTTCAGCTCTTAGCCACCATGAAAGAAGAAATTCATGCAACTGGGAGCAATATTTTCCTTCTAAAAGTACTTAGAATTCTTTTTACTTTCAGGGTCTTTCCCCTTTTATAATATTCATGTAATACTTTAGCAGGACAGTCCTGACTCTCATCCACAAGTGAACCAGGGCTTTATTGCTCCCATAAACTGATTTCAAACCACACTGGGTCACCTCAAGATTTCCTTCCCAGAGAATATAGTTTCAGAGATAGCTCCAGAGACTTAAACTGCTTTCCATATGGGAAGAAAACTCTATTTCTGTAATAGACCAACTTTTCTTCAGACATTTTGGTATCTGAAGGACATTGGTTTGTTGCAAGAATTTGGGAGCTGATGTGGCTCTAAAGGCCTGTGTATTTTCCAAGAAATGTTGCCTGTAATTTTAACCCATTAAAACAGAAGTGCATGACAGGAAAAGGGTACTGCATATTTAAAAACCTCACTGTGATTCAAACACAGCTATATTACTTCCACCAATGATTTGGTAGCATAACTTCAAAAGGGCAAAAGACAAGAGGTTTAACTTCTATGAGCAGCCTGCATTCCTGCACATCACAGGACAGAGAACAATGGAAACGTGGCTGAATGTGAGAAAGGACTAACCTACAATGGCTTATTGGGTGGGGGTGGAGAGAAACACACATACTACAAAAATCCAATAATTCTCCACCCGAACATTGCTAGTGAATGAGCTCACTGGTTTCCTACATACACTCCAGCAGCCTTCCTGCCATCACTCTGTTGAGCCAAGCAATGATGTCAACAGTCCACCTGTGAGTGATGTAGCCCTCCGGGTCATGGTTGCAGAGAACTTGGATAAAAGCTGTGCCAGTGTTAATTAAATGCACCTCTTGTTTCACTGCTGATTTCCTCTGATAAGGCTCAACTCATTTTTCCTGGAAAGACTTCCACGTTGTAAGGGAACCAGAGCCAACCATAACACAAAACAAATATTGCTTAGAGAATATGAAGACAACATGTTAAATATTTAGTTTAAAATAAAATTAAAAAAAAAAAAAAGAAAAGAAAAGAAAAGAAAGAAAAAAGTAGATTGCCTATCAGTGCTGGGGTAAATACAAAGCCCATTAATTTACATGTACTAATGACAAGATTAAACTACAAATGCTAGTTACTTGTCATGGTTTAGGGTCAGGGCAGCCCACTAGATCTATAACAGATGCTCTCTGTTAACCCCCCTTCCTACCTAAAGGGGAAGGGAATAAGGGAGAAAGACCTGGCAATTAGAGAAGAAAACTACAACAGCTTTAATGAAAATTAAATTACTACTAATAAAAATGGAATATATACAAATATATACAAAACCAGTATCAAACTCAACCCCCCTGATGCCAATTAGGTCATTGTCACCACTGATGCTCTGGAGCAGCAATGCTCCTCCCCAGTTAAATCAGAACAGAATTCTAACAACCTGCTTTTCCACTGAAAAGCTCTGCCAGATTAGAGTGAGAGGAGCTCATCTAGTAAAAAGTATGCTTTGAGAATAAAGTTTGACATCTAATTAGTATCAGTATTATCACTACAACTTTAAGAAACATGTTGTCAATAATATTTATTCTGCCATCAGAAAGGTCCTAAATAGCTCTAAGAAGGCTCTAAGTAGGTATTAAGGATGCTCTTCCATTAATACAATTAACCAGCAAGTAATGAAAGTCATTCTTTATTTCCAGTATAAAGAAATCTAATCCACTGTCATGACTGGATGCTTTCACCATATGCTGTCACCAGGATTTCCATAATTCCTCTACTCATATCATCTGACCTCCAACCACTTTAAGCCTTCAGGACATGCCCTTTTATGCTTGCTTTGTTCTTGTAGACATTTTTTGATAGCTTTATTAATAAGAGAAGTGTAAAAGGAATACTCAGTTTTGGAACCTGACATAAAGAAGATTCTTTTCTAGTACCACTAGCCCTATGATTTCATTGCTGACAGCAACAGACACAAAAAATATGAAGGTGGTAACATAGAAGAGTGATCTCAAAAGTAGTGGTACAATCTGAGAGTTTGTTTCCTGATGATCACAAGTCTCAATTTTGAAAGGCATCAAGTTTTGGACCTCTTGCCATAAATTTAATTCCAGGAAAATAAGTGTATGGTCAATATGTTAAGAAAACATTCATATTCATTCATTCATTTTGACTTGTAGCAACTTTGATATTCCAAGAAATGTCCTATCCCACATTCCTGAGCAGCAGCATTATTTTCCAAACAACCAATGACCAACATATGTCTACTTAGACTTCTAGCCCTTATGTCAATACAGTACCTTGCCCTGCCCCCTTCTTGATAGAGGAAAAGTTTCATGGCTATACTACCTCTCACCAAAGTCAGGGTGCCTAACCTGGATGTCTTTTTTACAGTCTTCCTCAGTGAGAAAACCCATATATAAAATGCCCTTCATAAGAAACATATTTTTTGTTTCTAGGCAGAAAATGAAGAAAAGGAGAAATAATCCTTGAGCTTGTTTGTTCTATACTGCTCCTATGGACAGATCCCATGGATTTACGAGGCTGCACTGCACCTAGTTTGTGTTGAAGCATGCAGAGTGAGACCCATTCAGAAAGCTCAACCCAAGGACCTTTCACACTGACATCCTACGGAACAGTTCTCATGGATTTGAAGTAGTTGTTGGACATTCTTCACATTCAGTCCTCCTCTCAACTTTATGACACAACTTCCAGTTCCAACCTGAACCTAGGCCAAAAAGGAGATACTAGAACTTCTGACAGATTTTATTCTGTCACCAGTAATTGCAATTTGGTCTTACACAATTTAAACACACAG
Organism: Corythornis vintsioides; assembly: GCA_025447755.1. NCBI lineage: Eukaryota > Metazoa > Chordata > Aves > Coraciiformes > Alcedinidae > Corythornis > Corythornis vintsioides. The sequence goes on along the minus strand of JAOEGS010009255.1, from coordinate 90,723 downwards.
CTGTGCTTCACTTCTGGTGGATGCACGTCATGTGGCCGTGCTGAAGGAAAGCATATCCCCAAATCCAGTGAGTTAAACTGACATGGTTTCCTGAACTCCAGGAACTCTCCTGCTCAGAAAGTACTTCCTTCCTCGTTTCAAACACTTGATTGTTTCGGAGGGAATTCAAAACAATAGATTAGAAACTTTCAACCTTTCCTTAGTGTACAGCTACAGAAGGAAATCAGGCCGTGCTCTGGGGAGATGAGATAACATTAGGGAGCACTCTTTCCGGAAATGCAATGGCTTTTGCATCCCTTCTCTAGCACCATCCCATGAATCAGCTACATAGTCATGCTATGAGATGGCTGATGCAGTTCAACTACTGTTGGGAATAAGCTGTGTGTATGGTTGCCAAAAGGCATGAGTTAACCAGCTTCTCAGATACTTTAATAAGCTGTGCCAGTGAAGAAAATAGCAGGAGTTTTCTATTCTGAGTCTGTACTTTTAAGGACAGGTAGGAAGAAAGGATGACAACTGACTCTTTTTAGCACCCCATTGTTTAAATCTTCAAAAGGGAAGAAGAATGTGCTACCACTACTGCAGTTAGAATGTATCCCTTCCCACCATAAATTGCTTTTATGGAACCAACAGAGATGTTCACAAGGACTGGAAGACATCAAGCTCATCAGTGTAAAAGCTATCATTTCAATCAATCACTTTTTCCTAACACAACTGCTTTCATCTAAATAGATTACAGAATGCTTTGTAATGATGGATGAAAGACGTAACATTTAGAACATAATCATGGAATTACCATTAATTACAGGCTGAAATTTAAATAAGGAAAGGCAACAACATGAAAATTCATTTTTCTGCAGCACTAGGGTGCCTAAGTATCCTAGACTAACTGAAAAAATCAGAATCAGAAGTAAAGACAAAAGCCATTCTCTCAGACCCTGCAGTCAGAGGTCATATATGATACTCCATTTTTCTAATTCTCTTTTCCTATTAACAAAGAGTGTGAGGATAAAATTAATATAAAACCACAATAACTCACCTGGTTCTACATGTTATTTTAAGAGGCAAACAGGAAATGCACTTCCCTGTCAAGCTGGGTCAAAGGAAGTGATTAAGTTGAATTCTCTGCACTCACCGTTCCTACCAGAGGATAGATGAATCCAGCTCCAATACTGGCTCGTACATCACTAATTGGCAAAATGAAACCAGTGGGAACACCCTTCCTCTCAGGCTGATGGGAGAGGGATAAGTGAGTTTTTGCCATACAAATGGGAAGATTTCCAAAGCCCTAACAGAAAAGGGAAAGAAAAATGCTGTTAAGATTACTGAAAAGACACAATATGTTTTCACCTTGTTATCAGTAACTTGTAGGAATCCTAAAATCTTTCTAGCAATAGTTCATCTCAGTGTCTCAACACCTAATATTTCAGAAATTGTCACAATACTGTATTTCACATGCTCCTCACTCTCAGCTCAGGGCTGTATCTCCAGAGACTTGGCTGTAGCAATATCCAACTTCCAGAGTTAGGTGACAGAGTTGCCTGTACAACACCTAGAACGTGCTATCTTTAGAAAAGGTGCATAATGGATACCACACTGAACAAGAACCCTGCACCAGCTCAGTAAAACAGCACTTCTCTCTGGGCTCTAATGACCCTGAGAGCTGCTTGAGACCAGGATTCACAGCCCAAAACTCTCTAAAGGTATTCATGTCTTCTTAGGGGTAAACACAGAGAGGTCACAATGATTTGCTTTGGTTTTAAATGAGACAAAACCAGAGTGAGGTGATAGCATACACTTCATTAATGACAGTGCAATAGTTACACAAAAAGTGAGTGGAAATAAGGAAAAAGCACTCAGCAGTTCCCCCCACAACTTTTGCCTCCCAGGTCATCGATTAATCTTGAGTCAGGCACCTTCCACTCTTCAATTCCTTGACAAACAGGGAGGCAATTCACAATGCCAGGAGAAGAGGCAGCCCATTGCTGATGACAATCCTTTAATGACATTGTGAAAAGTATTTCCTAATACTACTAAAGTTTAGACTAATAAATGGATTAAAGAATCACAGCAGGAAATACAGAAAGACATGGATTATTTTGCTTCAAGTACATGAAGTAAGCTTCTTTTCAACCTAGAAACTCAAATGAATTCTCAGGAGATTTGCATTATAAAGGAGACAGGCAGATTATACATCTAGATTATACATCTGCCTGTCTCAAACTACATCACTCCCACATGCTTTAGGAACATGTTTAACTCACCTTCTAGCATTTATAACCCCTTGAAAAAAATATGAACCAAAGGAAAAAGATTTTACAAGTATTGGGAGCTTTGTTATGAACATGCATAGTTGCATACAGGTCTTTTCATGTTTGCAAACACATTTTTTGCAGGTACAAATGAATGCTCATATGCAAAAATCAGGTAAATTAACTAGCTGCTACTTTTGCAAATGTGCAGTTGTCACATTTAAGGCAGTAACCCCAAATTGTCACTCTGCATATAAAGTACAGAGTTTTATCAACAATCTCAGAATGATTCCAAACACCATGTATACATAAGGGAGATGGCTATCAAGGTCAAAACCATGCTGTTCTATCTTGCCTAATCTAAACCAATCCATACTGACCTCCTCAGTTTATCACACGCCTTTTAGCAAAGCTTGATTAAACACTCCAATCTCAGAACATTTCACACCCCAAAGTTTCCTAAGACTCTCATCCAGCAGGTACCTGAGTGTGTAAATTCACTGTTGTTCTTACCTGCTGGGTGTAACGATCAACTTGTGACTGTGCAGTGGGAGACAACTCTATATCCTCAGCTCCATACACCTTCTGAGCAATGATCCTTATTTTTTCGACGATAGGAAGCTGCAGAGACACAAAAACAATACAAGGATGAACATTGGCCAAGATCTTGTTCACTGAGTGGAAAAAAATCTGAATCTCTCAGATTCATCTTTGTTAAACAGATTGCCAAAGCATGAAACCAAGTAAAGAGCACTGGTGATGGATATGATGGTCAGCTACAGGTACATGAATCACAAGCATGATTTCAGGTACTCTACCCAGAGCTGCTTAATTTGTATATTTGAATAAAGATAAACTATACAACAAGTGGACAAGGCAAGGTAGCAAACTGCCAGGGAAGGTTCCTCTACAGCAAGGAACTGTAGCAGAAAATTCCTGACCCATCCTTTGACTGTAATTTTTTTTTTTTCTTTTATTCTCACCTCCTAGCCTTCCTAACATTGGCATTTTGAATTTTAGCACTGATATTGTAAAGCGCTCTGGACACTTAAAAAAAAGAATATGGAAGAGTTCTAAGATACACTTTGAAATCACAAGTCACTTAAGTTCCACACTCTATGAGTAGCTACATCATGTTACTCAGCTTGAACCAAATGCATGTTCTGTCTTTAGAGCTTCTATGTGAAGGCAGATGCAGACTCCCACATTCAAGCTGTTAGAAATCCTTCCACTGATTTTCTGCAGACAGCTTTGTGGTCAAACCAGGTATTGACTTCGTGACATCTCTTCTGTTTATTTAAACAACTCTTTCCTCTTTCTCTCTTTTGTTTTGAATGACCTTGGAGACAGAAATTATGACCCCCATAGCCTATTTTAACCAAGCTAACCTCTTTGACTTATTTAAATAGGAACAGGATGATGGAGGACAGATCATAGCACCAGTTCAGCTACTTCAGTGCTGACCACGGCTGACCAAAGATGTGTGCAATACTCCAGGGCACATCCCATCAGTAAATTTGTACTATAGCATACTTAATTAATAACACACATGGACAAAGTGTTGAACAATGTCTAAAGAAATACCACTTGGGGAAGAAGACTTGATAATCTCAACCAATACAAAAAGCACCAGAACACAAAGTAGAAGTATGGAATTTTATTCCAACAAACAATTGGCTTGTGAATAACAAACTCTTATCTGGAGCATTTCTAGGAAGTTTCACAGTTAATCACATTTTTGTAATGCCTGTCTAGAAGTATTTTTTCTTCTGCAAAGACACGTTAGTTGAAGAGGTTTGTGACAGACTGACCTTTTTTGTATTTATGACTGAATTTTAGAAAGAATAAAATTTAAACTATTCTGCCTTTACATTAACAAAGAACTCCAGTAACAGAGACATCACAAGAAGCTTGCCAGGCTTTCAAGTAGCTTAAACATAAGACAGTTAAAAGCTACTAAGGCTCAAATAAAATCCCACCCCCCTCAGATATGAAATTTCAGAGTCAGTTTTGTCCTATAAGACACTTTCTGAATATGTTGACTAGATGATTACTGCGCCTTAATTGGGTGGAATGATGTCATGCTCCTGACTTCAGGCTTTTTACAGGAACCCAAGCAGTGCAAAAAAAAAATAAAAATCTAATGTGCAAATATCCTGGATACAATTGCTGGCATCATGAAGCTGAACGGAATGATTAGTGACATGGATACAAGATGAAACTTCTCTCTGGTTAATTATTACATATGGTCATACTCACAGCAGTTATGAACACAGTGGAAGAAATGCAAAATGCACCTGTTAACCTGCCTTTTGGGTGCTGTTTGCAAGCAAAGACTAACAGCAAAAGAATTCCAATCCTTGTCAGCAGGACAACATCAAAACTAACAGCTTTCTACTTAAACCTCAGCATATTGATTGAGATGGAGATGTTTATTCAGCTTCATCTCCCATTTACGTCAAAATGTTTCAAACTAATTTGACAGCAGCATAATTACTGTGCTCTCAGCCCTGTTCCAGCAACCATAGCTGCAGTTTCCAAATGAAATCCAGCAGGGCTCTGGCTTACATCAGGGGAGACTGACAGACAATGCCAGTGGTGGCATTTTGCTCCCCTGGGCTGCACGCAACAGCTCGCATGACCGAGTCTGAGCTGGACAGTCAGCACCACATCCCTTCAGATACTTCTGAGGCCAGTGCCCACATCTCAAACTTTGCAAATATAACCTCAGAAGAACTACCAGTGGAGAAACATTTGAGTGTGAACAGTAAAAAAAGGTAGTTTTCTGAGACTTTCATCAGGTATTTTTTGCAAGGCAGGAGCATACAAACAGGTGAGGCAATGTGCGTGGTGTCAGCAAAGAGCTTGAGTCTATTTAATCTCACAACACAGCAGATGAGTTCCAGCTGAGCCCAATTTAGCCAGAAGCCAGCAGGGAGGCACAGATGCTCTATTACATATCAACACAGCCCATACATGTGCACACTCTCAGACTTGTCTCCTTCCCAGATTTATAGGAGTATGGAAAGGACTACACTACACTGTGTAAAGATCCATCTGTTCCCTAATATTTAGTGGGATTTTTAAGGGATGATCTACTTTGAATCACAGTGTAATAGCATTTCAAGTTAAAAGGTTTCCTGTGTTGAAGTGATCAAGAAACACTGCTGGGAAACTTCACTTTAAGTTGAAGAAGTGTTTTCTGAAGAAAAGCCACCTAATGATTTAAAGGAGAACTAAAATTTAATTTTGTTTGAGAACACAAAGGTATTTATCAGAAAAAAAAAAAGCTCTAGTAATCACAGTCACTTTTTCATAGAATCACAGAATGCCTTGGGTTGGAAAGGGCCTCTAAATATCACCTAGTCCAACTCCCCTGCAGTTAGGCAGGGACATTCTCAACTAGATCAAGGTGCTCAGAGCCTCTTTAAACCTAACCTTGAACATCTCCAGGGATGGGGCCTCCACCACCTCCCTGGGCAACCTGCTTCAGTGTTCCACCACCCTCATAGTAAAACACTTCTTCCTAATGTCCAGTCTAAAACTACTCTTCTCTAGTTTAAACCCACTGCCCTCACCCTGTCACTACATGCCCTTGTAAACAGTCCCTCTCCAGCTTTCTTGTAAGCACCCTTCATGTAATGGAAGGCCACTATAAGGTCTCCACAGAGACCAGACTTCTCCAGGCTGAACAACTCCAACTCCCTCAGCCTGTCCTCACAGGAGAGGTGCTCCAGCCCTCTGACCATTCTTGTGGCCCTCCTCCAGACACACTCCATCAGGTCCATGCCATTCCTGTGTTGGGGGCTCCAGAGCTTGACACAGTACTCCAAGTGAGGTCTCATCAGAGCACAGTTCTCTCAGAAACAACCAATCTCTCCAGCCCTGCCAATGTGCATGTCTGAAATCTCACCCATTCAGAGCTACCAAAGCCATATGCTGCTTCTGAGGCAACATGTGCTTGTTGAGGCTGCCACACATAAACAGGTTTATCTCTTTGGCTAAAGCATAACAAGGGCTACAGCAAAACTGCACAAATGGCTTTCACAAAGCCAGCATCTGTGTAGCTGCACATGTCATTAGTTGATAGAGAACGATGAAACCAAGGAATCAGCACTGCTGAAGAGGACAGCCTGTCATTGCCAAGGTGAATTGGTTCTCCAAGATGAAATCACATCAGTGTTGTCACCCAGACATACTGCTACTTCCAGTCCATCCCCCTTGCAAGACATGATGTTAGTGCAACTTGGTGCTATGTATTACACAACCTTTCTTCTTCCAATACTATCAACAGCAAAGTTTTTACCAAAAGGGAATTCAATAGCATTTCATTTCTGATAGCCTTTCCTCACATCTCCTTCACTGTTCATCTCTTCCTTCAGCTGTAACAGCAAACTGATGTCATTTTGCCACATGGAGCTTGATGAACATTTCCATGGACAGCAGAGCAGCTTCAACAGACTCTCCTTCATACTCCCTTCCTCTGCTTCTCACAATCATCCATGTGCTGGTGCAACTGAGAGGGCAGCAACGCTGCTTGTGAAGCTGCACTTACTACAGAAAGTAATCCAGGCTAAAACACAATCTGGGGAAAAAAGCAGCTGTCAAAAACCAGGTAAGTTCACACATACAGTTTACTATAAAGGTAAGCAATATAAAGCAGCGTGACAGAGATGACTGAAATGCTTTCTGTGCAGAAAGAATGGCTCAAACTGTTTGAATGTTATTGCTGAAATGCACCAGCAGAAACAGTGAGTTGGGCCAGGGATAGGCAGCTTGGGATGGGCTTCCTGAAATCAGTTTTGTTTTCACAAGTCAATGTCATGTAACATGAAACATGCAGATTACCAGAGCCCCGGCCCAGGCTTGTGCTCAGGATTCCCATCTTCTGCATCCTGATCTGGACACCTGACTTTAAACTCTGTGGCTACTGAATAAAGGACTTCATCTTTTAAACTCCCTACAGCCAATCTCCAAAACTGCTAAAAACAATCCTTGTTCCTGTTTCTCCTTCTTTCTTCTGCTTTCAAATATTCCCCCTGACTTCATCAAAACAGTCCAACAGAAAATGTTTCTGAAAAGCCAGAGTCAACAGCAGTAAGTCCACAGTCATACTTCATTCCACTGGACTGCACCTAAGCCACACTACTAAGAGAAGCATTGATGTTATCTAGCTTAAATTGAACACCTTAAGTGAATGCCTGTCAGTGCAGCATTGTCTAAAGGGATCTCTTTACTGTTATAAAACATAAATATTTAAAACTACTTTTTTCTCTGAGAAAACTTAATATTCTGATGAAAAATGTGTTTAATCAGAAAATATACAAAAGCACTATTCACTTGTAACTTACACATTTAATACTTCAAGTTCCTTAAACATTCACCTTAGTCTCATTGCCTAGTTTTAATTATGAGATCACCAGTTTAATTATGTCACACCCTCTGGGTTTATTGTTGCTAAGCTGCTTGTGTTCTAATAAAAAAAACCAACTTAAATTGGTTTAAAAGTCAAGGCAGTGACACTTCTTTTTTTTTTAATTAACTTATGCATTCACTGAAAGCAGTAATAAAGAATTGCTGGTTGCCTAAGTGAAACAGTATGCAGACATCACTCATTCCTCTTCTTGGGAAGGTTGCCAAATGAAAACATATGACAGGAGTATGGCTGAAGATGCTGTGTGGGGTGACAGAGTGCAGTGCTAAAACAATAGCTGACTCTGCACATTGGAGCTCTTACTTCTAGCTTTTCCCTTGGATAACATAAAACCACATTTATTGAAGTATCTGTATATTCTGGTTCCAGAAGATCTGTGGCTGACAAAAGGATTCCCAAGTCTTTAGCACTCCTCTTCCTTTGTTGGCACAGGACGAGAGTTTGTTTTTTAATTTGTGGAAAAGCACATGCAGTCAAGTTAAACAGTTTGTGGATCAACACCTAAGCCTGTGGCCTTTGAGATTTATTTTCCATTTCCCCAACTTTGAAACCCCAGCTGTGCCTAAGAAAATTGCTTCACACGAAGAATAGGAAAAGAATGAATATAAACACTAAAGTGCAGTTCTGTCAAGTGCCTGTATCAAAAAAAAAGAGATGGGGTGAAAGAAAGATAGCTTCCAACCCTAGAGCACCCAATTCAGTGAAAGAAGTGTCCAGACTCCACTTTGATGGGAGTGGGAGGAGAGGCTGATGCAGCCCTGTGGAATTCCTCTTTAATGTGGCTTCACTGCTAGATGGCTTAGAGTTCAGTGTCCTCAAACGTAGATGCCATGAGCCATTCTTGAGCCTGCCTTCCTCTTCAAGCCACTCCCTCTCTCCTGGTACATGTAGCAAGGAGCCTTCTCCACTGACCAGTCCCTTCCCTCCTTCATCACTCACAGCTCATTCTTGTTCTTGGAGACTGTGGCCAGTAGATGGAAAAGAAGATAATACACAGAGAACCACTGCCAGCAGAGCTTTCTCATTTTGATGCTACCTTTAGACCCCTCAGTGACCCACTCTCTCTTAACAGCTGAAGCTAAGACAGGAAGAAATGAGCCAAGTGGCAGCCCACACCATGCTGCCATAGCACTACAGAGGCAGCCCAAACTGTGGGTTTTAAGGTCTTTTAAGTCTTTTAAGGGGACAGTGGCAACTCACTGACTGGCCAGATATCCTGATCTTGCCTCACGACTCATGCCTGTCCTTCTCCTCTCTTCCATCTCCTGGAGTGTTAGCCCACTGTGCTCCAGCTGCTGTGAGGGAAGGGGCACTCTACCTCTTCAAAACTTACTGTTTCCTCCCCCAGCTTGAGGAGGGCTGCTCTAAGTCAAGGGAGAGCTGACCACAGGAGAAGAGACCAGGGGAGTGAAAGAAGGCAGGTTACTCAACTGGTATGCATTACTGGGGAACAGAGACCTGCCCCCCAACCCTTTCCAATTACAGACACTAAAGCCAGAGAAATTTGGGAATGGGATGCTTATGTTTCCATCCCCTCCTATCCTCCCCCTGGTTATCTAAACTTACTTTTAACAGGTCAGTCAACTTTATTTTGAGTAATAGCTTTCTGCTGTGACTTGAAGACCCATACTTTGAGAAAAGTGAACCCAGAAGGGAAGTCAATAGTGATAAGAGAGTTGATATTTTGATATTTTCCATATGTAGCAAGAATATATATTAAAAAGACCCATAACACAAATTATTTCATAGAGAGTTCAGGAGGCCTTTAAAACAAACCCATCCTCCAAACACTCAAGAGAAATGCTCAGCAAGAAACCAATTCAACAGTAAAATAAGAGTTTAGTGTGCAGTGGGGGCAAAAACTCATATTAAAACCACACACTACTATACTACCTATTAGGACTACTGCCAACAATATTTCAAAGTGTTATAAACTCTGGACCCTATCATGAAAACTCATCCTTGACCCTGAACACCCCAGCCACCTTGTACAATTCCTAATACTGTAAGCATTTCATAATACACTGTCTCTATTTATGTCCTTTTCTTACACTTCTGAATTGTCAGCAGTGCTGGTGTCACTTGTCAGAGGTCACTTCTGGTCACTTGTACTTGACACTGGCACAGATATGCACTCCCAAAATCATATATGCAGCTATTCTTCACACTGCCCTCAAAATATACTTGAGGCTTATTCTGTTCTCATTTCAACTCCTGAAAACAATATTACTTCATTTAATACTAAATGTCTTGCTAAAATCAGTAAGTATTTAAAACAAACAAAAAAAAATTGACAGGATGGTATGTATAAATGTATAAACATACCTCAGGATTCAGGAAAAAAAAGAAAAAAATAGGTGATCTTTATTTTTTTTACCAGTATATGACAGATCTAGAAAAGACTTTCTTGTTCTTCTCACATTCTACACATGTGTAAACACCTTGCAAGGAAGTCTTTGGCTTCAGAAAGACATCTGGAAATTCCATAAAGCAGTGCAGAGATGCATGCCATTTGGGAAAAACCCAAAGAGAGTCCAGCTGACCTAACCTATCCTCTAATTACATGTCTCACTGTATACTAATAATATAGTTTGCTGCAAACTTTGGTCTAACTAGTAAAAAAAAAGGATCTAAAACAGTTTTATATGTAAGGGTTTTAGTTTCTGCTTTTAAAACCCTAGGGTAATGCTTTCTAACAAAACATCAAAATGTTGAATGAACCTATTATAGCTCCAGAGGTCTGTGTTGTTGGATGTTCTAATTATTGCCAATTTTGGAAGCAAATTCTGATGTTTTCAGGACTGAGAAAAATAAGATGCACAGACATCAAAGGACTAAATGGAGACATGAAGTAAAGACTAGAGCAGAGCAATCTCATAAAGGCAGACAGAGATAAGAATAAAGTGGTAGTGGTTTTATGCAGAATATTTCCTACCTTTGGCCTTCCAAAGAGGACAGAAAAGAAAAAGATGATCCAGAGCTGGGGAGTACTGCTGCTACAAGAACAGACTGAGGGAGCTGGAACTGTTCAGCCTGGAGAAGTCTCCAGAGGGACCTTATAACTAACTGCCTTCCAATACCTGAAGGGGTCTTACAGGAAGGCTGGTGAGGGACTATTCACAAGAGTGCTCACTGATAGAATGAGGTAAAATGGTTTTAAATTGAGGGAAAATAGGTTTAGATTGCACCTTAGGAAAAAGTTCCCTTCCAGCATAAGCCATTCTATGGTTCTGTGAAAAACAGAACACAGCAAACCCTGTCAAACTTGAGGCAACCAGGATTTAAATGCATACAAGTGGCTGGACAAATCCATCAGCCACTGGAAAGATGAGAGATGGAACTATATCATTTCCCTTATAACCCCTTAAAGTACCATGACAAGGGGAAATCCACTGTCTGAATCCCAATTTACTACCTTTTATCTTTCTTAATTTTCTCCCATAGTTACCCTTTGAACAGTAGAGATCTAAATTCCTACATAAAAAAGCCCAACAAACCAACAGCCTATTACAACCTCAAAACCACACAGGCAGGCTCATTTGGAGGAGGTGGCTTTCCTTCCCATCTCTGTGAACCCAGTGACCAAGTGACCTACCATACCATACAAGTGACATTATTGCTGCTCCACTCTCCTACTTCCAACTTCTGCATCCTTTGCACTGCAAGAATGAAACAGAAGCTCGAACTTTACACTTAACTGTTTTTGTTGGCCTGAATTTACTTTTTTACAGTATTTTTAAATCTTTATATGTTTTCATAAAGTCCCTTCAACATGTTTTTGAGGCTTATAATTCTTGTGTTAAGCTGATGTAAAGATGTGATTCATTCCCTTTGTACTTCAGATCATATTGCTTGTGCAGCAAGGCACAAAAAGAACTGTCTGGGAAAGACATTAAAGTAGAAAGAAATCAATCTCATTTTCTTTCTTGTTAGAGGTACAGTCCACTCCTATCAATACTTTCTACTTATTCATACCACAAGTTTGTAAGCTACAGACAGAAAATATAGTAACATTTGAGCTTAAATATGGGACTTGCCAAACACTAATGGATTCTTTCTGTAAGAGAAGTGTCCTATGGGAAAACTATTACACACATTTCTGATTTTTTTTTTTCCATTTTATTACACAAACCCTACAAAATGTTATCTTTACCTTTGATTCCATAGCATCTCATGAGAGACAAATCCAGCAAGGCAGATACACTGTCCATTTTTACCTGTCAAAATGTTCTGTGGGCAAAATGCCTTTAATAGATAGATGTTGCAGCACGTTGATTCCCATGGTATTTCCATCTATTCTGTGAGGGTGGTGGTTCACACTAATAGGAGTTGGCTGGATTATCAACATTTAGGAAAACAGTGGGGGAGATGGAAAAAAGAAATAAGATGAATGCAACAGCTATTGGGTAGAAATCCATGGAGGAGAGAGAATGAAGGAAAATGGTAGGGCATTATCTACCTCAGGCTGAACTTTTTCCCAGAGAGAAGAATCAAACAGGAACTTTCAGGCATTTAAATGAACAAAGCTGACATTCAGCTATTAAAAATAGCATTCAAACATTTTCTGAAGAAACTGAAGTAGCTCTGTCAACTGGGGCACAGCATCTGAAATTTGACACGGGCTTCCTTGGTGACAGTCTATTTTGCAGCTCAAATTTTAACCCACCCACTTTTAGATAGTCAGGAAGGTTCTGAGAATGTGTATAACCCTCTTGGCAATGTGTCCTTCCAAATGTTTTGCCTGCAAGGTGGTACTCCAGCATAGCACTTTCCAAGGCCCAAGAAGCCCTCCCTTGCAAACTGCTCCTCTTGACAGCTCATGATTCCATGCTGTTACCTTGCAATCAATTGCATTAACAAAGTCTCCCAGATATGGAAGAGAAGTCACCATCTCTGGCAGATGTAGGATGGAAACTTGGATGACCCTATCCTTTATTAGGTTATCTCACTAAGCAAATTAAACACAAATTCCAAGAGAGGATCAGAGGAACAATGATAGGTGGGGGAACTCCAGTAATGTGATCAGTGGCAAAAACTAATCAGTGAAAATTAGAGCACACTGACATGCCTATTTCCTAAGACAATCCAAGGAGGGGGGGCATGAGACCACTGTCCTTGGTGTGAGAAGCACCAGGATGAGTCAGTGGGGAAACTCATCAGAAAACTTAGCAGATGAAAGGGGGTGAATGCCTGCAGTAGCAGCACAGGACAGGTATGTAGGAAGAAAAGCATTTTAGGACTGTGTAAAAGTTATCTTTGAAGGGGATTGTGGGAATGTGTAAAGATTGTTAGGGCACGTTTGGTGGAAAGACAAAGATGGGACAAAGGAATAATCAAGGTGGACTGAAGAGAAGCAAGTATGGGAAAAAAATATAGGGAAAAGGGGAAGAAGGGGTTAGTTGAGTGTAAAGGTGTGTGGTCAGCAGCTTGTCTGACTGAGCTCTGTGCCTGAGAGCCAACAGTCTGTTCTCTGGCTTTTTGACTTCTCTGTGGTTGTGCTCTCTGCACTAGATGTGTCTGTCTGAACACTGGAGAGGAGGAGAAGAGGGCTGGGTGTCAGCATCTGGAATGAGCCATGAACCACAGGGGCTCATGGAGCAGGGCACAGGCACTGTGGGCTGCTCCTGGAGAGACTGAGAAGGCCAAGAGCAGCAGTGACCATCATGTGTGCCATATTATACCAGCAGAATACAATCCCAGGAAAGAAGGAACAGGACTGGGCTGGGCAATATATAATCTCTGTTTGTTTGAGGACTATGGGTATGGAAGTGGCCCATGTCAAGGCAGTGCTTTCTGTCTCCACTCACCTGCTTGGATGAGCAGACTGGGTAGCATGACCTGCTACCTCTAAGCAAAACAGATTGTTTGCTTTCTTCAACTTTTATCATTTTAAGCCAAGTCAAGCCCCTTTCCAAGTATGTTAGATAGCTTTCTTGAAATACTCTTCTTGTTTTAAATCCAGCACTGATGGGGCATGTATTCATTAATAAAAAAACCTGAAATCTTACCTCCAAGCTGTAGAGGTATTTGAAACTGCTCTTCTGATTGGCTGCCTTTTCCACAGCTTGGGCTAACTTTACTGCTCCTCTGCCACCAGCTGACCAGTGATTGCAGGGCACAGCATCAAATGCTCCAGACTGCTTTGCAATCTTACACACCAGATCAATCTCAGCAGGAGTATCAGTTCTGCCAAACAAACAGTTATGTCTCATTATTTTGTTTGATTAGTTCTCTTTTATAATCTTCTATACTTAGCCTTAGTCTTATCAGCAGTTGTAAAGCAAGTCTACACAGAAATTGTGCCATTGACATACAGCATATGCATTTACATCTTTCAAGGACAGTTTTTGTAGCTGTTGTACCTAATTAACATAGAAGATTAAGAGTTCCATAACAGTAAATACTTTTTTTTTGGTGGTTTTAAAACCTTAAGAACAAGCTAAGGATATAAAAGTCTTTATATTAATGATGAAAAAAGGAAGTTCTTTAATAGCTTCTTCATGCCAAAACTGATTAATTAAAAAACCACGAAGAGAGTAAAATTTGAAATGTTGATTTACTCGTAAGAGTAATGAAAAAATACACTTACTTGAAGATGTTTAGAGCAACCACAACAGGAACTCCAAAGAGCTGTGTAATTTGAATCTGTTTCTGTAGATTACAGCAGCCATCAGCTACCAGCTGGAGGTTCTATGCAATTAAATAAAAATTAATGGAAATGGTAAGATACACCAGGTCTTCTGTGGCCAAAGAATTCTCCATAAATTAAACTGAACATAAACAGTGCTGATCATGACAGCTGCAGTCAAGTAAAATGCTTCCAGAGAAAAAATATTTTGGCATTTACCATATTAATTCTTATTTAAATTAATAAGCAATGGACATATTTACAAAACCAAGCAGTGTCCCGAATTTGAACATAAATGCATTGCTCTCTTCTGGGACACAAGAAGACAATTGCAGCTGATGACTTCTTGCCCATCAGAGTTGTGAAAGGGCTGTTGGTCTCTTGTTTGCAGAGTTTATAAAGAAACCACAGTAGTGGGGTGGGGTTTGACATACAGATGTGTTAAGAAGCATAGACTAATCAAGGCATACATACATATTCAAGATAAAAGCACTAGATTTCCTTATTTACTCTTTTATCTCACACTTTGTAGGCCTTGTCTTAATTGCAACACACAAAGCCCTGGCCTGATAAAACCAAAAGATGAGAATTTGTCTACAGTGAAGAGACAAAGAAAATAAACCTACAGAATCCACTATGAAGAGTGACATGGAACAGCAGATGCAAAGCACAAACAGATTAAACCTGTTGTTTCATGAACAGGTTAAGCTAGCATTAATTTCAAGGAGTGCTTTTGACCCCTGCACCACTCTTCCTTGTGCTTTCAGAATTGCTGCATGATGGACTGGAATGAACATCTGATTAGTCTGAAAACTTAGTGGTCCTGGAAAAAGTACTGAAACAAAGGTATTTTTTCTAGGTAGCTAAATTCCTTGGTACAATCTACCATGCAGGCACATCCAGAGCACACTCAAGAGGGAGAATACCAAGTGGCTGGGGGAAAATGAGGTGGCTGTACTTGTTGGCAATGCCTGTTCAAGGTGTTCACTGAATGTCAGCATTAGTGTGCCACAGTCAAACCTGAGACTGCACACTATGCAGCCAGAGGAATAAGTTCTGATTTTCCATACACCACATTATTTTGTCCCTTTAAACCAGTATCTTCTCCTGTTTTTATAATAAGCTCCTCTTACCTCTTCTGTGTATTCTTTCTTCAAGGGGGCACCAGCAGTTACCTGGAGAAAAAAAATGAAGTAATCACAGATTGTCACTTGTCATAATCCTAAATGGTGCACTTTTGCTTTCTTTTTGTACTGCCAGTCAGCACATGAGCTGGGCAAAACATCATAGCTTGGCTGCAGCTTTTATTCCAAGTTACACTGGTACCTGGAGAAAAGCAACACCTCCTGTTGTATTTGGGTAGCAAGATACAGGCAGTGACTCAGCAACTAGTTGTAAAAGATATATTAGAGAGGAGGTAATTGCAACTCATTCTACATGCTCAGCAGTGCACCAGCAGTGCAGACAACAGACAGCAACCTCTGACAGCTGACTGAAGGGATGAAAGGGACACAGATGACCAGGAGAGGAACATCATCTTTGGATGTCCTGTAATTGCTGCCCTGGGCAAGGAACTGCACACCTGGAAAGCACAAAGGCAAACAGACAAAGAGCATCACCAGGGTGCCATACTGAACCCCCAAGGATCACACCCACTGACCCCAGGCAAGGGACCTCAGTCCCTTTTGTGTCATGGTCCACCTCCCAGTAAAACTATCTGGTATTACACATGCCTCTATGATGCAGCTTGTAATCAAATGAAAGCTTCATAATTCTGAAGACACAGATCAGCCAGAAATACAGTTATTAAGACAGATTTGTCTGTTTTTGCTAGATTGAGTGGAAACACACATAACAATATACCTGCATTCACAGCAATGGAGGAGTATCATTAAAAAAAAAAAGAAATCTTGCATTAGAAGTGGACTACAATGATAGAAAGTTATGTCAACCTGCAAGACTGAAAAAGGACAGCTCAGCTTTAGGTCCAAGAGATGATTACCTGTAAGGGATACCATGCATTCCAATTTTTTTTTTTGTCTGTGGAAACAACTCTGGTATTTTCACCCACCCCCCATGCAAACAAACTTCAATCCCTCAGCAACATTTAGTACTTTCTCAGAGCTCTTTTGTCCCTCTTTTATGCCTTTCCATTTGTGTATTACCTTTGGAGGTAGCATCTATATAATGTGGTAAACCAGGAGTGACATCTTAATACTGCCCCATAGGCTAACCCCAAGATTTCTTAAACCAAGGTATTCTACTTTTTTTCAAATATTAGCAACCATTTTACTTTCCAAGAAAGGTGCAAAAACTTACACTTGGCCCACCTCCATGCATCTTCAAAGCCCTCACTGTAGCAACAAGTACAACCACACTGGGAATCAAGCCAGAGGCTCTGCATTTGATGTTGAAGAATTTCTCCATCCCAATGTCAGCACCAAAGCCAGCTTCAGTTACTGTGAAACATTAAAAAAAAAAAAAACACAAAACCAAACCACACATAAGAAACATGTTTTTGGTTAAACACTAGAGGATATTTCTACTTTAGCATGCAGTGCACTTAAATAGACACCTGTACTCAGTTTTGAATGAACTTTCCAATAGAGGTCTGTTTACATTGCTGAGTCTGATTAAAAAAAATAAATCTATTCCCAACTCAGAAATAAATTTCCTTATTCTTGATAAGTACAATGTATCATCAGAAATAGTCACATAGGGGGGAAAAAACCCAAGCAATCCAAATTAATTTGAATCTAAGTATTTTTAAAAAACCTAGACTTCTAAAACAGCTGTTTACATAATTACATTAATTTTAAATGTTCACAAATTATTACAGACATAAGACTTCTCTACATTATTTCTCCTCCTTGATTTCACTAAAGATGTGCTGTCACCACAAATAATGGAGCTAAATTCTCTTAGGTTTGCAGCACTTCTGGTCATACCTTGCTTTTGTGGAGAGGATGCTCAGTTATAAACACAAACCAGCAGTTATAATCATGTCTTGGTGTTGAAAATACTATTAAAAAATTAATTCTATAATAGGATTTTGCACCAAAGAAGTCAGATATTAATTAGCATGACTGAGGAAAAAAAATCTGTGCAGAATTAGGGTATTCCTGGCAAAGTATTTTTAGCAGAGCTACAAATAAAAGAGGAGATAATCTGCATTAAATGATGTCAGTCTCTTCAGAGCTAATTTGCTCTGATTTGTCAAATATCAATTACCTCTTTTAAAATCCAGATAATTCCTTTTTATTAGACACACACAGGCACACAGCAATTAAAAAATTCAAAGGATTAAATCTGTTGGTTGAAAATTTGCTGATGTAACTATTTCCCACCAGAAGACACAGAAGAGCTGGGATCAATGAGTGCCTCTGGAAGATATGAAGGGACTTTCAGCCAGGCAAGTCAGGGTGGGAAAACAGCTTGCTCCAGAGGCTTTTGGACCTGACTCCAAACAGAGCTGGTAATGTGTGCTTGTAATCCCAATCAGCTTGCAAAAAATAGAAAATTCCCTTTTCTTTCTCTCCCTTGTGCCAGCAGTTTTGACTTTCTTGCTTAGGAGGGGACCACAAAGAGCAGATTGAACATTTCAGGGCTGGAAACCTTCAGCAGGGCCAGGCAGGATGAGGTTCAGATCTGCTCTGCTGCTGTGGGAGAAAGTATCTTTCTGTTGCCAGCTGATGGGCTTCATCCCACCACAGTCCTTTTCCATCTCTTCTTCATATTGCATAGGAAGGAGACAGCTGCTGGGGCTGGTGGGGAAGCAAGAGCTAGCAGACAAGGGGCTGGGCATGTGGTGGAGAGCAGGGACCTCTTGAAAGGTCATGATTAACATGATGCTCCATGTCAAGATTAACATGGCAAGTGTCATGATTAACATCCTCCCAAATCACTGTACTCAGTGTATTTTGTTTGGTTTGTTGGTAGTTTTGTTTTGTTCTGAATAGCCCCAAGAAAAAGATACACCAAGCATGGAAACAAACAAACAAAAAAACCTGAACCAAAAGAAAAAAATACATTTACACAAACACAGCAACTCACAGGAACAAAACTGTTCAGGATAAGTCATATTAAAAGCAGAGCCAGGGATCACATGCCTGCTTTCCAGTAACCCTCATTCTTCTCCACTCTCTCATGTGGCACAGTGTGATTAATGAGAACTCTGAGTCAGAAATATATAACCACGATCAATCTTCAATATAAACAACAGATAAACTACCAAGTACTTGAGAGGGTGGGAAAATAACTTGTCTCTTACAGAGATTGCCAGCATATACACATAGCAGGCTCCAAACGTTTCCAAACAAAGTTTCCAGGGAGTTGATCCTTTTCATGCCAAGCCTTTTCAAGGGTCGGTTTTCCTTAGAGAAAGAAGGATTGCAAGTCTACCTCTCAGTGAGAGAAAAGCAGAGGTGCCAGCCTTCCAGCAGCACAGCACCTCCCAGCTCTCAGGGATGTGCCATCTGCCCAGGGGCTGCCTAAGCAGCCAAGGCAAATGCCTTCCTGGCTGTGCAGGGGCACTTCTCTGGGGAGCCATTCTCCATTCTTTGCAATACTTCCCCCTGATGTGGAGGGAAAAATACATATAAAAAATAATTATCAACATCTAAAAGCTAACATAGCACTGGTGTGCACCACAGCGAGGGCTACAACGTGGAAAATGGGATTTTTCATCTGAAGCAG
The DNA here is from genome assembly GCA_025447755.1 of Corythornis vintsioides. Taxonomy (NCBI): domain Eukaryota; kingdom Metazoa; phylum Chordata; class Aves; order Coraciiformes; family Alcedinidae; genus Corythornis; species Corythornis vintsioides. The sequence continues at coordinate 71,714 of JAOEGS010009255.1, read as the reverse complement.
AGGAAAGGGAGAGGAATGTTGGTGCTTTCTCCAGAGTGAGGAAGGAAAGAGGATGTAGTAGAAAAGCTGCCTGCGTGAAAGTTGCAACTTCGTTTTATTTCCTCTGAGGAATAGTGAGAAGACAGAATAATATGCCAAGCTATTATATTTAAAAATCTTTGTGCTGAAATTAATTGTTTCCTGCTTTCAAACAAAAGTGTCAATGAAAAACAAATGCAGACTATGAATGGGAAGTTTCAAGCTAATCTATGTTTAGACGTTATGAGATAAAAGTTATCACTTTAAATCTAACAACAGATATTTACAGTAATATTTTGGTTATTGTGGCTCTAATTGCTCAAACGTGGTTTGTCAACAAAAGGAAATGACACATTTACAGGTGAACTGCTGAAGATTTTTGTGAACAAGCATCTTTCCAAGCAGATGTGTACCTCAGCTGAAGGGAGGGTTGAGATGCAACCACTACGAGGTGCCTGCAGAGACTCTCTATCCAGCTTCAGCTCCCCACCCCCAAAGCTTCTGCATTGTGTCCCCTGCTATGCAGCCTTTTCCCAGCCCCATGAATCACTGCTGCCTGGGCTGCTGCCCTGCAAGCAGCTGGGGGGTTTGTAATAGCTGTGATCCTAGGATGATGGTTACTGCTTGCTTTGATTTCCACAAACGCAGCAGTTCAAATGGTAGTAAAGAGGTACATTATTTGCCTTCAGCGAGCTCAGAAACATACAGGTATTTGCACTTCTGGCCTGAGAACACAACCCCATGGCTGACCCAGATCAGGGATTTTACAGTCCCAAGCCTTGGCATTCCAGATCCCTTTCTTGCACTGATATGACTGGTCAATGATCCAGAGAAGTATAAAAAGATTATTTTCTGGGTGTTCATGTTCAGTGAGTACAGCTCTCCAGACCGTCTCACTGTGTGGTCATATAAAGTACAAAACCTAATTCTACAAATACTCTTTTTTTTTTCTGCTTCAATTTTATAGCCTGAGTATCATAAAGAACATTAGAATGAAGATTAAAAATTAAAATTTCATTTCTCAGCAGTGCACTAGCATTACATTACTTTTAATCATGGGCCATAGGTCAAATCTAGCGATTAATATACATATATATATGAGAATTAAACTGCATTCATGTGCTCCAGTAGGTTAAAAAAAAATAAAATTCTCATAAAAGAGCCATGTGAGAGTGACCAACTCATTGTAACACATCAGAGTAACTAGGCATCTTGTTTCATGACAACAGCAGGTGAAACACAACACACTATTATTAGAGGTCTTTCTACAAATCACATCTACTTCACTCACTTCGACTACCAAAATAACCAACAGACCAAATAGCTTTTGTTCAGAGTAAGAACTCAAAGCATCCAGATTAGGTACAAAAGGGAAAGGAAAAGTTCATGAATATGGGATTAAGCAATAACAATGATGAGAAATCTGGTGGGTGGTGTAAAATCAATACAATCAGTATCTTCATTGAAGTCTCTTAATTCCACTTTGGGGTTCAGGCAAATGACATCACTCTGATGGGTTTGTTTCTTGTTTGTAATTACTGGAAGCTCTTCATGGCATTATGGCCTTGCCAAGCACATGTCTAAATATTTTGTCACCTATATGTGACAGCAGCATAAATATACAGTGTTATGGTTTAAGCAGCTAATCTGATTTCACCATCGTGCTTAGTACAAAATGTGACTTTTCTCTGCCTAAAAATATCTTGCTATAGCTGTAAGAAGTGGTTCTGCATTAGCCTCACATTTACATACTTCTTACAGAAAGTGATGTTTAGAATTTTATTTTACAGGTATTTCACCCACAACCAAACTTCATGTAAACCAACAGTATTTTCTAGTGAAAGTAACTTCCTCCTCCCTAGTCAAATCAATGTCAAAACAAAACATTTGTAGGATAAAAGGCCAAGTCAGATGCATAAACAAGGCAAAGCTTTAGGACACAAATTGTGAGCCTGGGTTCCTGAACAATGTAAAAGGAAATGGAAACTCTGAACTGCAAGTTGCCATTTACTCCCCACATATAAACATGTCTGTTGTGGTGCAGCTGTCTGCTGGCAAACTCAGGAAAAGAAGAGTTCAAAGTCACAGAAGCACACGAACTGTGAACCTGGAGCTGGAGGCATGCTAGCTGTAAAGTACTGATATGCTCTTGTTTAAGTGAGAAATACCAAGGTGCACAACTGCCAAGAAAAACCAGGATGATCAGTGATTTCTCTAACAGGATATCATATTTTTGTTTGCATAGCTAGGGATGAATAAACCAGATGTTTGTTCGTTCTGACTCCAGCAATTTATCTGATGTGAACTTCCATTATTATGACTGATTTTGGAATGTAACAGATACTTTTTTTCTTTTTCATTATTTTTTTCCCCCCTCTCTCCTAACAGAGGGAGTTTTCCTGTTCATTGTTCTTCCACCATGCTCTCAGATGGCATGCAACACAGGCACTCCACTGCTACCACCACTGGACACAAGTCCAGCAGAAACCTACACATGCATGTATTAAGGCTGAACATTTTTCATTCCACAAAGAAAATAGTTTGCATCAGTTATCAAAGCTTTATGATGTTGTGAGGCATAGGAGAAAAGGTAATTGGGAAAATGTTTGCCTCTTAGTTTAGCAGAAGGTAATGCCAGGGCACTATGTGCTCTGCAGAGCTCTAGGCACTGCAGGTTTTTGACCATTAACCACAAATCCATGTTTTTGACTGAACCTGCAGATATGGCTGTCCTGGCTCCTTAAGCCAAAAGGATAACACTTTAAGCAGCTATTAATTGGTTTTTCCCACGAGATGTCCTGACCAAAATAAACTTTACTGTCAGAAAGCAGATGATATAAAGTTGTGTTCAATAGAAGATTATTATTCACTCAAGATTCCATGTGGAAGTGTCTTCAAACATAAAGTGCAGCCCACCTGCACAAGCACTCCCAGAGAGACATGCTAGAAATCTTTCATTTCTGGTTCCATCAGAGCACCCTCCAAGCTGCAATACTCAAGCTCTAGCATATAAGACTACTAATATAAATTTCTTTGGTGTAAAAAAAAAACAACAAACCCAAACAAATCTCCTGGAAATCTTCAGTTTCTTCACACAAACCATGTCAGCTGAAAACAAAGATCTCCATTCAAGCACACTGTCCCATGGCAGCAGCAGTTCAATTCATGCTGCCTTCCTCCAAAGGAAACTTGCCCCCAGAGACCCAGAGGCTCTGGCCTCATCTAACTATCACTACCTCATAGCAGCTCAGAAATGCACTTCAGATTAGAGCTGATTCCCTTGGGACCCTGTAACAAGCTATTTCAACCTTTTACTCTGAAACTTATTTTTCCATAAGTGATTAATTTTATCATTGAAATGCAGAGCAGATTTAGATGAGAAACTAAAGGTTACGGTATAACAACCTCTCACAGTTAACGACTTAAAATACCAATTGCTGCTAATTTTCCAAGAGCATCCCATACATTAAACAAATGCAAGTGTCTGAAAATGTTCAAACAAGCAAAAAAGCAAACAAGCAAAAGCAGGGAAAGGAAAGGAGATGCATTTCAACAGTGGCAAACTCTTCATTCATCCCTAGCCACCTTGTCAAGCCATACTCTGATATTTTGAATGTAAAATTTGACACCTTCTCACAGCTCACTAGTAATGAGCTCATTGTTTAGATTTATTACTAGAGATTAAAAACCTGAAGATGTCTTGCAAACCACAAATAAAGTGAGCTGTATATGGCTTCATGGGGCACATGTTTCTCTGAATCCCTCTGCTAAGCCTGCTGGTTTTTACAGTCACTTTTTCTTAACTCCTGGATGCTGTGCTCCTGTAAAGACTCACAATTTACAGGCTAAATGCTGGCCCTGACATGAACTGCAGTGTATAGCTGAATACACTAAACAATATACAAAGTTCCCCCTTTTTTAACCTCCTTCTGCTACAATATTAACTATAAGAATTCAAACAAAAGAACTGTGAATTTTAGGTTGCATCTTTTTACCATTCACAGCACGTTTTCTTTGAGGTAACAGTGTCATTTGCTTGTAAAACAGATGACCATGTTTTTAAGATGTAGCAGAGGAATAAAAAAAGGCATAGGAATAAGGCAATTACGTTACCTCATACTTGAGATCATCATGGCCTTTGGCAAGGATTATTAGCCTTCTAGTAATTACAAAATTAAAACCTAACCAGTTTTTATCTGCAGTTGTGTGAAAGGAATAATTAACAGCAAGCAGTGATGGATCTTCATTTAATGCCATTCGACAATTCCCCAACAGCAAGGAGTATATTAATTTATGGTACCCATGGTATTAGCTTAAGTGCTTAAAATAAATGTCACCACACTTAAATCATGTTTTTCTTTGCAAATAAAAAGCAAATTTTTTTTCATTTGCTTTCACTTTTAAAAGATCCAGTTGGTTGAAGCTCCTGCCACAAATACACCCTCCATCAAACTGAAGCTGATGTCTCTTGAGCTCTCCTCCTGCTCCCCTTAGAAGAGCTATGGAAAACAAACTTTGAACATGCTTTAAGAAATCAGGTTACAAGCATCTGGTAAACACTGTGTCACGGTTTAGTCAGGGCAGCCCAACAGACCTGTAACAGATGCTCTCTGTTAACCCCTTTCCCTCCCCAAAGGGGGGCTGCTGGGCCCAGCAGCAGACAGGAGCCATGTTCAGGAGCTGGATTCAGGAACACATCAATGAGGATCGAAGGCAGAATGGACAGAGTCCTCCTCAGATGCAGGCCAAGGAACAAACCAGAAGAGCCAAGCTGAGCAAAGCTGGCAGAGCCAGCAAAGAGAGGGGCGAGACCCTTGTGACCCCTCAGCTTTAGACCTAATATGTCATCTGTGAAAAGTAAAATCACTGAACAAAATTAGTTCTCACTCAAACCCAGACACACTGAATTCAAGAAGCAGACAGAGAGTCTGAAGACTTCTTCCCTGGAAAAGCTCTACTCATTTCATCAAATGGCCATGAAGTAACACCTGCCTTAGCACTAATTTTGCACGAATTCACAAAAAAAAAAAAAAAAAAAAAAAAGAAAAAGAAAAAAGGAAAGGGAGGACACAAAGGATCTTATTCCTGAGACAAAGCACCAACTTCAGCATATGCCCTGGAAGATATGCTTTCTAAAGAGCAGCAGAAATAAAATCAGACAGTCAATTATGACACAAAAGGTATTTCTTTTGTGCATATTTTTTAATGTCTTTTTTTTTTTTTTTTTTTGCAGCCACACAAGGTACCCTCAGAGCCTATCACAACTCAGAGACAGAAAGTGTTTAATCAACCACCACCACTGGCTGGGCTGTGGGTGTTGAAGCACCCCACACACCTTCAGATGGGAGGCACAGCTACAAGAGGCGGTGAGGCCGGGAACTCCCCTTGCCAGCCACACGCTCCTCCTTGCTCTCAGCACTGAACACCAGCAGCTGCTGTGGATGGCAGAGAGCCGTGTGAGCTGAGGCTGGGGGGGTGCCACCCCCAGATCGGGATGATCAATGCTCCCGTCATTTGGGGCAATCAGCCGAGTCATGGCGGGGGCGGAGTCATCAATCACTGCGGTGCATGCAGCTACCCGCCTCGGCCTGCTGCCCGGCTAAGCCTGCCCAGCCTTGCCCAAGGCGCTCTACAACTATTCCCCACACTGCCCTTCTAACATCCTGGGCAGTGCTTGCTTATTATCATAATGATTTTGCTCAGGACTTAGGTCTTTTCAGGGTACATGTATAGTGAATCCAGCTCCTTGGAGGAGGAACAGGTTCTGGTTTGATTTCATTCTACTTTGACTTTACTAGGAGGCTGCCTTCCCTTTGTGACTGGCCTGGGAGGGGACAAGACTGTTCTTGACAAAAGCACATGGAAAAGTACATCTCCTGTCACATATCCCCCAAGATGAAGAGTATTCCACTGCACCAACCAGCATTTGGTCTTGTTGAAAAACTGGCCCAATGAAAAATCTGATGTAAAGGCTATACATTACAAGACCATCCTGAGAGCTTAGTGGGTGTCATTGTGCTGGAGGAAATGCTACAGAGTGCAATACGTTTATCAAACACACAGAACTTAAGATACATAAAAAGATTTTCCATAGAGAGAAAGCATCAGATACTGTTAATAGTATTTTAAGAGATGGGGGAAAAATGCCCAGTGGTGATAACATGCAGCATCAGCCACAGAAGAGGGCACAAGAAGCAGCATGTAAAGTCCACTGTGCTGCACAGACTTTGTGAAACTGCCACATGCATCGAGAAATGCAGCAGGCTCAACTCTGGAAATCATGGAAGCTTTGCAGAGGAAAGCCCTCTTAATACCTTTGTCAGATAGGCAGCAGATTGGTTGTAATCACCTGTATTTTTATAACTGTACAAAGCTAGTGATTGAACCTCTACTCAAAGTGTTAAGATTAATGGCTTGTGTCAAACTTATTAATATGTATTTAGTGTTTTCCCTATATTTTTTTGGATGAGGAAAAAGGACTCAGCTGGTTAAAACTGCTGTGCAAAATAACAGTGTCTGTTGAACCATATGTGTGTGCATATGTGTAATCTATCTTACAGAAATAATTACAAACTGAGGAGAGTGAAGGTACTAAGGTCACACACCAACAAATCCCACGTGGAGAAGGATTTTCCTACATGGATTTTCCAATTAAGAACATGATCAAAACCTAAATCAAACCAAACTGTAACTCTGCTGGTTTACAAGCCAAGTCCTTTCAACCACTCAGGACTAACCCGATTAATGCCTTTTGGGAGTTTCTCCACTGAACCACAGTTCATACACTCAATGCACTAGAACTGCCATTGCAAACCACCCATTGCCATTTCAGAAATACCTGTACACTGGTAGTGGGTCCCCCTTTTAGAAAGATTAGAAATGATTAATTTTTTAATTTTCAGTTCCCCTTCATAACTGCCCACCATCTTGTCACCTCAACTGCTCCGTTGTCCTTGGCCCTCCCCCACATTTCTGTGGTTGCTCGCTCACTCCTCGTGCAGCAGACTGCCAACCATACACTGAATTCCTAATTAGCTGCAGGGAAAGCAGAACCTGCAACCCTTGATTTATGACTCTGTTACTCAGCCCCTTGGGAGCTCTGTTTGAGATGCAGGAGCTGGAGGCAGCAGAGAGAGGCAGCGTCCTCGTGCATGTAAAGCATCTGCTCTGCTCCTGAAGCTTCATCCCCAGTCAGGGCCAAGTTGAAGATCCATTACAAGCATATGCCTTATTACTGCAGGAAGCAAAGCTGAAGAGTTTGAGACTGTCAGTGTCAATAAAGCTGTCAGCACAGCAAATTAAGGATAGAGGGAACAACAAGAAGAGCCCCATATAAAAGACAGATAGGCCAGCCAAAATTTAAAAATGGCTGTAATTCACATTGTCTCTGACTGCATTGGAATCTGATCTCTTTTCTCAATAAAATCAATTTAATTACACAGCAGTTATAAAAAAACTGCAAAAATAAAATGACAAAGTCGGAGCAGCAAACTGACCTTGATATGCCATTTAGGATATGCATCTCTCAATGCATCATTTTGTAGAATCAGAGAACAGTCTCCAAACACTTTCAAATATTGCCAACATCTGACCTCCCAAAGCACTCTGGCTAGTTGCCAAAGCAACAGAGCATACTGCCCATACATAACCTACCGTTGTTTGCAATCTTGCCAGCTAATTAACATGTTAAGAAATGGTTTGGCAACAAATTCCTAGCTGTAGTCATGAATTCTTGATAATTTTCTTTAAAGCTATTCTCACCAGGTCATAAGATCAGATACTTAAGCAAACTTAGCTTCTGTTTTCAAAGAGAAATAAGTATTTTCTGTTAAAATTATTGAAAATTACCCAGCATAAACACATATGGTTTGTGGTCTGAAAATTTAAAAAGCCCAACGATTTGAAGTCAGCATACTTTCAGAGAAATGACAGCATTTTTCTTTTACATTGCCTTATGATAGTTATTTCAAAAAATTGATGAGGCAAAACAAAACACCTGCAAATAAAAATCTTAGGAAACCTCTTCATGTGCATTTTTCTTCCGAGAGCACCTAAGTCACAACATGATTTCATTTGGGCTGGTAGAGAGGTTAGCACAGAACAAAAAGAAAACATTTCAGACTTCTAATTCCAAAGAAAACAACTGTTTTGAACAATTCTCTCTGAAATGCCTAATAACTGAGCTTTTGGTGTGTGTTTATGGAATAGCAGTGGAAAACAGAAAATCAACTTTGCTAAACATATGCTTGAGCTAGATTATGTTAAAACTCTGCCAAATGTAATTACAAATGTAATTAAAAAAAGGAGAAATATATGCCTTTATCTCCTTACCACATTTCACATGTACACTGACTTCTTTGGAGCCTTGAAGATTTAAGTCAACCATTCACAAACTGAATATACATATAAACGAACATCACCCTTCCCTATTTGTACATTATTAACAATTTCAATTATAAAAGCTTTCAGAAAACAAAACACTCCTGCCTGCAGATTCAGAACAATGACTTACAAACTAAAAGGCAAAACATGGTTTCCCCAACATGCTGGATATGTCTGAACAAACCTATTTCTTAAACAAGTAATCCAGAAAAAGAACATTAGATCTCTATCAAAAAGCCAGTAAAACAAAGAAACAAGCAAGCAAACAAACAAAATCTAATAAAGATAATTCATTTTCAAGTTATATTAAAAATAAATCATCCAGTAAAATTAAAATTCAGCCTTTGAAATGGGATTTGAACTCTTTATGCATACTCTGCCCTGCTGACCTTTACTAAAGTTTGTAAGTCAATATGAAATACAAATGGAGAGAAGATGATGGATTTTCTGCCAAATAACCCTAAGGAAAAGCAATGCTGTTAGTTAGGGAGCCTGCTTTTATTTCCTTTGCCAAATAATAAATTAAGAGAACTTCCTAGCATTTATGATATCTTACTGTTTGCATTTCTTTAACCTCTTGTTCTTGTCTTCTTATAAATAAAAGCAATACAGCCAGCAAGTGGAATAAAAAAGAATAAAAGGAACTCCTTTATTTGCATCTAACGAGTTGGGAGTTTTAAAACTAGGTAAGATTCCTAACACTGGGGAAGGATGGGAAAATAAATAGGTCAAAAGCTGCAATGTCATCAGTTTCTACTCAGTAGAATGAGATTTTATTTATCAGGAACTGGTAGTGTCTCTGCTTTCTGAGTGAATGACAGATCCTTTCCTATTTGTTTTTACCTCTGGATATGTGTCCTGAGACTGAGAATAACAGATAGTCCTCAACAGTTGTACAATACATACTTTTAATTTATGTATGTCATTGACAGAGGAAAGAGTTGTGTTCAGCTCTAAGATGTTGCAGAAGAGGTCAGCATACAGAGCATGAAAATACTATGTCAGCTTGTCAGAGAATTCCTGATGCACACTGAGGTACTGGCAGCTGCCACAGATCTACAAAACTCCCATTAACTTCCAGTTCCTATTATTGCAGTGTTTGGCATCCTCCTGTTTGCAGTGGTGAGGCAGTTCTTGGCTCTAAGAAAGTTTATAAACTCAAGAAACAAACTGGGAAATATGGGATTGCATATGCAGGCATGGAGGCTGAACTTGCTTAAGGTCAGAAAGGCAGTCCAGGATGGAGGTGGTGAGATGTATGCCTCCTGCCATACACTACAGTGCCCCAGCCAGGGGACAACACTAGGGAGCTCTTAACTGAGAACATGTGCTGCTGGTGACAAGCAATGGACTAGGCAGCTTCACCTCCTTGTCTTTTACTGGGCTAAAGAGGAGGAAGGACAGGTCTCCTCAAGACACCAGCTCCTCTGGGACCAGCCAGCAGAAATCTTCACACTGCCCTTTCCACCTCTGCCCTGTCATCGTGGCAAATCCCCCAGGCATAAAATCCCAATCCAAACACCATCTTGCTGCATCTCCCTTCTACTCTGAAAACCCATATGAAGAGAAAAAAGCATGGCTTTCTCAAATATGCTGTGCATGTCTGGTTCTCAGCTTGCTTCTGATCCAGCCAGTTCAGCTACAACTTACTCAGCTGACACTTCATTCAACACATGACTAACATGCATTATGCCACCTCACAGCTCTTAATTTGTGAGAAAACTATTTCATGGCTTTGACAGTGAAGCACAGAGCAGCACCAGCAAAGTTTCAAAAGTCTGGTCCACCAGCAGTTTCAAAAAAATCCCTTGAAAAAACAACCATACAAAGCCACACTATCTCTTAATTATTTCCTATCCTGCCATCATTAAGTTTTAAATTGCTTTCCTCACACTGAAATAACTTCACTCATGAATTCAGGCTCCTCTAAATGTACTAATTAAAATGCCTGGTATCTCACATGACATCTAGCCTAAGAACAGCAGTAACTCTTGGTCCCTGGGAAGACAGGCAGCCAAATAAATCATTCTGTTATGCTGCAGGGTGGACTTTTTGAGCAGAAGATATGTAATGATTGGTTACACAGATTCTAAAAGAAAGAAAAAGACAGAGTTGTTATGCCAGAGAATGAGCCTGCAAAGGAAATTAAAGCAATTTGCAAAGGTCTTTACTCACTTCTATTTTTTTATTTATATGGATGAAGTGAGGACATGATAATATATTGAAGATGGAATTAAAAAAAAAAATACACAAGAGGTCAATGCACTATTCTTATCAAAGAGTGAATCAAGGAATTTCAAAATCCTGGAAGAAAAAAACCAACCAACCAACCAAGCACCCTTCTCTAAACACAGCTTTGTGCCTAGCAAGACATTTGAGACATCAGCAAGCAGAATAACTTCCATCTCACTGGTGTTTCTCTGCACTCCTTCCTCCACTCTCCCTGACACCAGATGTGCCTCCTGAAACCTACAGAAACTCTCACCATTTGCAAACTACACCCAAGAACTTTTCCCCCCTTGGAAACTATAAAAAAAAAGAAACCTGCTGGGTGAGCAGGATGGCAAATGCCACTGTGAAAAAGTTATTCTTCTGTGCTTTGCCAACTGCCTGTCAGTAGGCACTTGGCAGCTCTTGCCCTTTAGTAACTAAGAAGCCTTCCTAGGACAAGGATGTTATTTTTTGTTCTACATACACACAGTGCTTATGAGTGGGACTCAGCCAGCAGCAGTTAATTTGGTTGAACCCTTACACTATTTCCTAAATTCTTGAGAAGTGTGTGTGCATGTAAAAACACCCAAAAGTGATTTGTGAAATGCCTCCTTCCTATACTGCAGCATAATATGTGGCAAAATATGAAGAACACTAGCATCCTTAAAACAGCATCATCTTTGGAGTTAACATCAAGTGGTTTTACATATACATCACACATTGGTTTTGTCCAGACATGGGATTTCTACTGTCAGAGAAACAAATACAACAGTTCTTTGTTCACTTAAGGCAATCACTCTAACCTACACATCCAGAAACCTGGCTAATGTTCCAAAAACTGCAGTGACATTTCTGAAACAACTCTATCTTCCTCATAGTAATGGTGGGAAACTATGGAGGAAAGAAAGATGAGGCAGTTATTTCAGAAGAGGGCTTGCAGCAAATCAAAATACACTCCCCTGAACCAAAAATTAAAATTAAAATTAAATTAAACAAAATTAAAGCTTTACAGAGTGGCAAATTTAGCCTCAGGGCTGCCAGTAAAAAATTCAGTTGCAATTTACACCAGGTGTGACCTTCAGTATTAACCATCTTCTGTAGATCAGCCACAAGTTTGACATTCCTACATCAGAGGACAGCAATGAAGTACAAAAGGGGGATTAAAGAGGTTAACACCACAAAACAAAACTACCCAACAGAAATAACTGCCTGTATATGTTTCCTCAGTGACAGCACAGGACTCAGCCTAAAATACGAGCTCCTTTCCTTGTCACTGCTGAGATGTCAGCTGTCCTTGCTCTTTAGCAATTAAGTTGAATGAAAAGCAAATTATTTAAAATCAGTTAAGCAGGCCAGTTTCAGCAACCTTTCACACAAGAGGAAAACAAAATGTCAGAAACAGATTTCAGGACTTGAAGAGATGTACAAGAGCCTGCAAAGCTCAACAGCAGCTGTGAAGATTGGGATGTTCAATGTGCTTCCCAGGCCACTGGCACAGCTGCCCTGCATGGCCTGCTGGCTGTGCAACCACGAACTACTCACTGGTGCATAGGCTGCCATCCTCACTGTCACCCTCAATGGGCCACACTTGCTCACAGCAAGCAGGGAATTTGCAGGGAAACAAGCCCTAGGCAGTAAAAGGCTGAGAAGACAAGTGCAAGCCACCCAGTGCTAGCTGAGGCATTGCACTGAAAGCTCAGTGGCAAAAGTCATACCAAGAGAACTCAAAACTAGAGCAAAAAGACTCAAGATGTTGGTACAGAGGAGCAAGGTTCAGGGAACAGGCAATAGACAGGCTGAGCTGAAAGGTTTAGGCTGTACTGGATTTAATGAGGGCTTGTGATTCACTTGGATACCTTAAATTGAAGCAGGGAATGCCTTCAATTAGTGGCAGTTCACAACTGGTCTCCACAGTTAAAATTAATCTAGATCTGGTTTTGCCTCCACATTACTGTTAACTGACACTACTCAAAAGGCACAGCACGTTGCAATTCCAGCTGTAAAGCAAACAGAGAAACAGGCAATGCAGGGCAGAGAGAGAAAAGTAAAGTTCAAAAAGAAAAAAGACCATTTTGGAATCATTTCTTTTTGCCTTGGCCATGGCACACGGTCACAGGAACAGTGGGATCTACACAACAGATGAGTTTTTCACTGCTGGCTGTCCCAGCTCACCCTGCCCTGCACCACCTCTGGTGTTTTTCTGACTCTGGGCTGAACTGCTTCTGTGTTAAGTCAGCAGAAAACTAAGCCAACAAAAAGTGCAATAGGTTTCTGCACGGATGTCAATGCAAAAACAGTTCAGCATAGGTTTAGAAAGGAGATGGGCTTAGCTGCTCTACCAGTGCAGGCTCAGTCAGATTAGCCAGAGCACTCACAGTAGCTTTACTGGCACTTTAAAGCTCCAAATCTAATAATACTACAAATATTCATTTCAGCAGAAACACCATCTTCTGGGGCATTATCTTGCCTTTCCCATCACACACACGACCATTTGCCCAGCTCCCTGGCTGCGATGGGAAGGAAGAGGATTGTTTTTGTTGAAGTTGTTTTCAGTCAAGACCAGCTCTCCAGTTCAGTCTATCACATGGCTCTATAAACAGGTGTGCTGGCAAGTGAAGTGTTACACAGGACTGGAAACAAGCAGCTGGAGCTAAAACAGAAAACAACTAAAAAGCTGTGAACCTGGTGCAAGTTCAGGCCATATTATTCTCCTCAGTACTGTGTACATGCTTAGCAGGAGGTTTGGCTCTAAGATACCCCACAACCAAGTTATGTCTGCCTACCAGCTTGAGAGGAAAGCCAAGCTGAGGTATAGCCCAAGAACCTTGCATTACTG
>JAOEGS010009255.1:36873-52350 GCA_025447755.1 Corythornis vintsioides | reverse complement strand
AACTGGGGTGCCCAGAACTGGACACAGTATTCCAGGTGGGGCCTCAGCAGTGCAGAGTAGAGGGGGAGGAGAACCTCCCTTGCCCTGCTGCCCACACTCCTTGGCCTCAAGGGCACATTGTTGGCTCATGGCCACCCCCTGTCCACCAGGACGCCTGGTTCAGAGTTAGAATACAGCACAGAATGGCCTCAGTGAAGCATCTTTCCACCCAAAATGCAGGGCTCTATGAATCATCATGGGAACATTCATATGAAGGAAATACATAAAAAATAAACTTCCCTACAGCAGCAAGAGGGTAAACAGAAGGAACCCTATTACTTTGAAGCCCAATTTGCCTTCCAGTGTGCCCAGGAACATAACAGCACACTGGAACTTGTTTGCAACACTAGGCAAAATGATGAGTAAAGCTAGAGTCTCAAAGAAAGGGAAAAAACAAACACCAAAAAAAGTATTAATGCAGGTGGAGTTGATAAATTAACATAGTCAAAAGAACATTTGTTAAAACACCTTTCAGGATTTGACCCTGGCTTGAACACTGGAATTTAAGGTGGTCACTGGAGACAAGCACAACAAGCACAACACTGAATTTGAAAGGCAGGGAAGGGCAGGCATCAGAAGCCATACTCACCTCTAATGTCTGCATAAGTGTGGGCTTAATTGCATCTTTCATCAAAACTGCCAAAGCACCTGTTACTCCCTAAAAAATAAAAAAAAGTCCACATTTTAAGGAGGTAAATTCTAAGGTGCAACACATCTGAGTTATATTTAACCTTACAGCTACAACAGAGGAAAAAAATACACTTCAAAGGAGGAGAAAAAAGCATGTGCTCATAAACCATAATGGATAAGCTGTGTTACAACCTTGCATTAAAAAATTATTTAGATGTACCCTCAAGACTTCTAACATAGAGGAACTACACAGCATGGCAGAAATAATAATGATTTTGCTCTGAATACACTTAAAAGGTAATATATGTAAATATTCTTCCTATTTCATGGAGAGATCAGGAGCAACATTATTAAGTAATGAGCATGTAGATGTTCATGGAAACAAAAGATGAAATGGAAGCAAAGGCCACTGAGACCTGAGAAAGCAAGAAGGCAGTAACTTGCTAAAACTGCTTAGGGAAATGACACATCTATTTCTTCTATGCATGACAGAATCAATATCATGAATCAATAGCTGGCAATAACCAGAAAGGGTATTTTGCAAGACTTTTTCCAATAGTTATGTGCTAGTCACAGGATGAAAGCCAACACAGCCTTGACTAGGAGCAGAGAATGGACATATCACGAGATTAAAAATTAGAGGTGCCTTAGACTGTGATGATGAGATGACAGCAGGAGGCGTGTGAATTGTTGTGCATTCTGGACACATCTCATTGAACCTGAAGCTGAAAGCAAAGTAAAAAAAGATGCAAAGACTCCAATTAGCACATATCATGACCCAGAGATCTTAAAATGGTTTGGTGTCAACAACCATCCTTAAACAGCCAATAAAGTTTTTGTTTCTATCTGACATGTCTCTGTCACAATAAAATTTCATTCGTTCATATCCCAAATTCTCCATGAAGCCAGCAAACTATTCTCACTTCAAGTCTTGCATCTGATTCTCAAAGCTACTTAAGAACTGGGTTCCCATTTGCAATTCAGAGAAGGCAGATATTTTTATAAAATAATTAGAGACTTACACACCAATTAATCATGTGGGAGCACAAGAACCATTAGCTTTGTACTAACTCACACTCAGAAGAAAGAAGTAGGACTCCAAATAAAATTTATATGGACATCCAAGTCTCCTGAGCTCCCTCCTGGAACTAATCTCAAGTACTTCTGAAAATAATGCCCCTTCCATCTAGCCCACCAGCCACTGGGGCAGGTATGCTCCCCAGGACAGCAAAGATCATAGAGCAAAAAATAAATTACACACATGGCACAGGAAAGGCAATTTAGATGAAAAACCAAAATACTTTCAAAGCAACTTCCAGGAGAGCACTCTCTGAAGTCCTATCAGGAGTGGAAATGAAAGCCAGCATTAGATGACAAGGAAGGTGATTGAGAGTAACTACTGTGAAATTAATACAAGTTACACAGACTGAAGGGCAGAGAAAAAAACCCTTTTCTTTAAAAGAGAAATAATAAAGCACTTGTAACTTTCCTTCACTTCAAACTAGAGTGTCTAATTAAATATTTTTCTGTAAGAAACTAAACTCTAAAGTGTAAGCTGAGAAGTGCTACAACTACTTGTGTTTAAAGCAAAGTATGTACACATTCTCTCTGATGACCCAGAGAACAAAATATATTCAGCTGACAGATCATTTAGAAAAGTAAATATAAAGCTTTTTTTTTTTTGGTCCTAAAAGGATTGAAATCTAACAGCATGACATAAAAGTAAGCTGAGAGCAAGTATTATTTTTTAAGAAGTGATAGAATCATTTAATATTTTTCATAGCTGTTGAAACAGTGATCTAGGACATCCATACCCATTTAATTTCATAGAAAGATATGGCATATATCCATCAAAATTCAACTGCACTGTAAAAGCCAAAAAGCAATTCAGTCTTCAAAACATTGTACAATGAGCACCACATTTTGGCAAAGACTTCTGTATGTTCCTCTGCAGAGGACAGATATTTAATCTATTACTTTGGTGGAAGGAGTCTTCTCAATTCATGAAATATTCAATTTATCTTTTTTCTATTACTCCTAGCTTGCCTCTGCATCTGGTTTATATCTACCAATGTGTATTTTAGGTTTTACTCTTATATTATTATAAATATATTGCATATAAAGTCAAAATTAAGAGCAATTGTGTTTTTGTGAAATATACTGTGTGTACATCTGGAGACAAACCACGGGAAAGGGTTTAGTGGTTTAGGTTCACACAGATTCCAATGAACTAAAGATTACCATAAAACACTTAAACTTGCATAAATTCAATCTGGGTAGTATATATAAAACATGAACCCCAGAATTTTTTGAAGAGACAAGTGGGACTGACCACGACCCATTACTGAGTTTGTGTGGTACAACCCATGACAAAACTGCCTTTAAGATGTTAAAACTATATGCAAATGTAGTTCCTTGGCTACATGTAGTTCCATGTCAAGTGGCTGTGATAGGTTCAAGCTTCTAAGCTTGATTTAAATTTTAAAAATTCAACTCAAAATGACTGAACTGCTCTTTGATTGAGAGAATGCAACCACCACGTACACTGCTTTTCCTTCACTGAGCCCTGACCCACCCTGCTCAAAAAGCTTTAGCTGCAATGGGTGATGTACTTACAGCCTAGAGTGTAACAACTGATCCTGCTCTGGCAGGGGGGTTGGACTAGATGATCTTCTAGGGCCCTCTGTGATTCTGTAACTCTCACTACAGTCTGCACCAGCTTGGACCAGCTCTGGGTCTGGACACCCAGACCATAAGCAAAAGATCTTGTCTCCTGGATCCTGCAGGCATCCTTTTCTAACATGTCAAAGGAAGAGATACAGCCTGTGCAGTCCACATGAAGAGGGGTTAAACTCTGGGCTTGCAGAAGAACAGTGACAACACAAGCAGCAGGGGGAAGAGCAGACACTGCATTTAAAGCCTAGAAACAGTAGGTTTAGATAACAGACTGACCACCTGTGGGAAGAAGCCAGTCACAGAGATGAAAAGCTAACTGACAGGGGTGAAATTTATCTTCTTTGGACATATGAATTATGACATGCTATGGTCTTTGATTATACACCTCCTGCTATCATTTCTAGAGGACTTAACTTCATGCAGTACACTGTCACAAATGCAGTACAGATACTTGTAAGTTCTCTTCCTTTGTACAAAGTGAGTAGAACTCAATTTGATAAAGAAATCTTAGTAAGAAAACTGGCTAGTAATTTCCTTTGTTGATATTTTTAAAATCCAATACTACAGCATCTGACTTCTTCACACATATTAATGTCTGCAAAAATTAACAATTGCTCCTGTTTTCAGAAGAGAAACAGGCACACACAAGAATCAAACTCAAAAGTATTCACCAATTTTGGATGCTCAACCTGAGACAACATAAAATAATTTCTCCTGGTTCCAAGTTCTTGCTGGCATTTCTCTGTTTCTCCTGGGTACCCAGACAGATGGAATAATGAGCAATTCTTCAGGTACAATAAGAATCAGTTTGTATGGATGTACAGCATCACCCATAATCTTTGTGAGAAACACAGAATTCAACTTCAAAAAGACACTTCTCTGCCTTAGCCATGAAATCACCTTCCTTTTTCTTCCCACAGTTCTCACTCCCATTTGTAGCACACTCCACAACTAAGGAGGCAGGACTTGCTGCACTTCACAACCCAGACATGCACCCAAGCCCTCCCTGTGCCTGCTATGAAGAACAGAACCTGCAGAAGAAAAACAATGTTGCAGAATAGCTGCAGATGAACAGAATACATATCCTTGATGCTGTGATGATTACTTTTTTTCCTATACAATTTCTATTGTATAATACAGAACACTGCTTTAAAGAAGAAACAGAAAGATGCATTCAGTGCAAGTGACACTATCAAATGATGGAGATGCTAAGCATGGGAAGTTGTTTAATAAAAGGCCAAAGAAAACCAAATTAGTAACAGACATTTGCTGAGCGCTACTTTAATTTTAGGAACATAGTGGAAAAAGTTTTAAGCTTTTTGTGCACTGCTTACAATTTCAGCCCTAACATTAAATTTCCAAAGAGCAACTATAGATTAAATGGAATATGGAAAAGCAACTGCTTTCATTCTGGTTAGCATGAAGTGGTTGAAGTCAGGTTAAGTATTTTGCAATATTAATACACTGAAGTACCTTAATACAAAAGTAGCATCAAAATTAAAATGATGTCTTTCAAATGTAGCTTTAATTCTGATACTGAATTATTGAAAAGTTTCTGCATACACATTATAAGGTGACTCCCCACTCCTCTCCCTCTGACCAAGACAAAGTACTGTCATTGGAAAGGAAAATCAAAACTTCAACAGCTAGAATTTTAAATGTAGTTCTTCATGTCTTCTGCATAACTGGGAGTGGTTGATTTGCTTTCAATTTTAATGATGGCTGCACTTAGAAATTTTGGTATGCTTACCTTAATTTCAATCTTAAATCCAGGCAGGCTAGATACTATGTTTTCATCTCCTTATTAAACTGCAATCCATTCAGGTATCCCTGGCTTGAGGATTTGCTATCTTTGCTGACAAGGCAAGATACTGGTTCCTTTGCTCATTTTACAAATGCAGTAAGTTTGTGCAGATGTCCACAGGAAAAACCACACACCCTGTATGTGACACAAGCAGTCATTGCCAGCATGGTGGCATGAAAGCACAGCTCCAAGACATATCCCAGTTGCTGTAAGGACATCTTTACATGACAAAAAAAGTATAAAAGTAAAGCATTAGCACTTGTATTTAGGGCATGCTGTCAATCTGCAATATATGAACTTAATTTGGCAATTAGGCTTCAGAATTCAAGTGATGTGATG
The DNA here is from genome assembly GCA_025447755.1 of Corythornis vintsioides. NCBI lineage: Eukaryota > Metazoa > Chordata > Aves > Coraciiformes > Alcedinidae > Corythornis > Corythornis vintsioides. The sequence continues at coordinate 46,862 of JAOEGS010009255.1, read as the reverse complement.
TTATAGTAAACAAATCACAGTGCTGGCACAGAGCTGCACTCCACAGGTTGCTTCTGGCTACAGCAGAATCTGCCACACACAGACGTGTGAGCTTCCCACTGCTGGTCACTGACTCACAGGCTGCCTAGAAGAGCAAGAATTTGATAGAAAGGAAGAACATATTGACTTCTTTCAAAAGCTGAAGTAGGGACTCAGAAAAAAGCAACTAAATAACCCTGTCCCAAGCATCATAAGCAACCCATGAATTAAGAAGAGCTTGCTTCCATCCTGATGTAATGCTATAAGCATTCATGTGGTAACTATCACTGTAACATCTGAGCACACTTAACAAGTACAGTAGCAAACTTTACCAGCTCTCACAAATAGGAGCCTGCACTCTGACTCCCTCCAGAACCAATTTTGTTTGCCTTAAGAATTGCAGAAAACTATCCAAGTAGGTTATGGAGACCAGAGACTTCCTGAACCAGACATTACCAGAAAGTTGGAGAAATTAATTCTACATCTTGTTCTCATTGTGAGGAAGTTTTGGCCCAGGAGATGATCTTTCTTCGATCTCTGACTGTGCTGTTCAAAGCAAAATCCTTGGCATGCACCTTCCTTTTTAATGCTTCAAGAGGCAAAACAAATGCATCAGAGGTTATTCACAGGTCTAGAGCACTGAACATACCAAATCCTCTGCTGTCACTGGTTCCCCTTTCCTGTTATTAGCCACCACCATCTTCCCCAGTCTCTCCTTCATATCTTGAAGGCTGGTGGTAAGTGCCAGGATGGCCATAATTTCACTTGCAACAGCAATATCAAACTGAGCCTGTGAAATACAAATGAGAATCATGAACCATATCAAAGTCAGGTCAAACACTCACAGTGAATCATCAGCAATAGACTCAGGAAAGACAGATTTCACACTGGAATTTGAACAAGTTCTAAATTGTAACTGACAAGGTTTGAGATTGCTCAGACTAGAATAACTTCAACCACTTTGTTTATATTCCCTCATTAATGTTCTCTGTTACACTTCATTTACTTGGGGGCCAGTCCTGTAGAGTGTTTAGCCCCTTGGCTCACATTATCCTTAGCAGAAGCTCCCTGAAAGACATTTTTTTTTTTCTGTGGCAGAAGAGAAGATCACCAGATGTGTTTTGAGCTTTACTGGCATGAGCACAACACCGTAAGGATTTTTTTCCCTGTAATGCTCTGTTTTCTATTTTGCTTTCAAAAACATTCTTGCTACATTTGATCATTCTTTTTCTACATAAACTCAAAATTTAGAGTCTATGCTGCTAAATCCTGTGCTTGACCTGTGATCATGTAAAATATAACTTTGTCCCTCCTTTTTTTCACAAAATGAACAAATATGTAAGTTAAAAAAAACCAACCAACCAACCAACCCAAAAACTATATCTGGCACCAGTTCTATTGCTCTTTTAGAAATACATCCATACCATTTCAGCACAACATAAGCTGCAGTCCTTAATTTTCTGTTAGGGCTTGCAGTATCCACTAGTCATATTTGTATTAACAGACTACAAGTAAAGCCCAGGCCACATGCTGTCAGAACATAAGAGAAGAAAGGCAAAATCACTAATGTGTTCTGTGACAGGAATGCAATCTTGCAGATGAACAGGAACTGCAGCTTCTTTAGGAATCTCTCCCTCTCTGGCAATTAAAGCCAATACAGAAATTTAGTAATTGATGTCCTACTGCTATCTAAGTCAAAAAAGCCCCAGGACTGTTTCTATGGCAGACCTCTACCAGATGTATCCCATAATGACTAATACCAGAGGAAACTGCTCAAACTGAGGCCTTTGACTGTTTCTAAAAAGCATTCACAGAGAGATTTGTTCAACACATAGCTACCACTCTTATCCATGTGCCTAGGAATTCAATGGCTTTTGCCCTTTCTTAACCTACATCCCTGCTTTTTGTTCTGTATTGACAGCCACAGCCTAAAGTAGCTCTTTTCAGTCAGACCCCAATGTATTTGCATTTTTACTTTTGAAGACACCCAAACACTTTTATGCACTGGGCACAACAGGGAGAGATAGATACCATGGGAAAAAAACCAAAACCAAAACATATCCCATAATGGAGATTTTCAGCACACAGACTCAAATGAAATGCTGAAGTTACAAAGCAGATTTTCTGTATTCCCAAGTAGTTCTCCACAGAACAAGAGCAGTTGGGTACACAAGGAACATCATCAGCATTGCAATGACATGGGTGCTGCCAGAAAGGAAGTCGTTGCTGCATATGTAAGAAAGGAAATAAGCCTGAGAAATCTATGGCCAAGCCATAAACTGGAATATTATCTAACTTTATCAGAAGGTTTATCAGGAAACAAACAAACAAATAAAAGTTTCTATTCATACTGTTTTGTTATAAACCTATAAGGACAGGAAAAACAATCCTATGTAGATGCTCAAAGACTGACATAACATTTAACTTAAAAAAAACCAAAACCAAAAAACTTCCCCCCCCCCCCAAAAAAAAAAAAAAAGAAAAAAGATTGAGGAAGCAGGTGTTATTTTGACTCTAATAACCTCTACACACCTATACGAGGTGCTGACAGAAGCCTCCACAGTAAAGTCAGTTCTCTATTGATGAAAGGATCCACCCACATGGACTCAATTGCAGGATCAAGGGCATCAGTCATATAATACTCTCTAGAAACCACAGCATCCCTCCCTGTTCATTAAAACACAGCCTTTTGTGCCTGCTGTGCTCTGCCACTTGACTCAGGTGTCATTCATTTTAAGAGTGCTAGAACATCACTCCAAATATTTATAAAATGCATTTGTTAACTCTGAAGTCCTGTTTTTTTCTGGAGCTCTGGCTAGGCTCCAAAAGGAGTTTTCCCAATTGTTACCTCTCTTTCTTGACTCACTTAAGTTCAGGTTAAAATGTGAATGGCTATGTATCAGTCCAACATATCAAAACTGAAAGCATTAAGGTCATTTTAACCAAAACAGTACAGAAGAAATATTTGACAGCCATATGTCAACTAGTACTCTGTAACATAAAACAACCCACATTTAACTCAGCAGTATAGTTGTGGTGTTAAAATGCTGTACTTATTGTGGCTGGCAGAACCTGGCTCAAAGCTAATAATCACACTGAGTCACTGAAACAAATCTAAACATAGGAAAATGCCTCAAGTGTTGAAGGAACTTGTACCAAGTATAATATTTTGTAGTCCCAGCCCATTATTAGAGATGAGTATTAGCTAATATTGAGTTTTCTATAAGCTACAGACAGAAAAGTCTCTATTCTGTGTTTAAAATCAAAACAAGAGAGCATTTCCAGGGGAAGGTGTGTCTGCCCTTGGCAGGGTTTTGGAACTGTATTATCTTTAAGGTTTCTTCCAACCCAACCTCTACCACAAGAGGTATTCATCTCAAAATGTTAAGAACTTCATTAATTTCATGATCCAGAGTTCTAGATTACAGTAGCTTCATCAAACAGGAGCAACTCCACACCATCACAATGAGTTTGTTCCACCTGCCATTGCTATTCCACCCTGCATTGTTTTAGAAATTGATTTGCCCACACGACAGCAGGAGCAGTTGTTCAGATATTGCTGGATGAGCCTGGATTTCAACTGAGCAGTAAATTCTTTAATAAACATCCACAAGCACTCATATAGTAATGTCAGTTAGCTTTTTACACTGCTGAAAAGTATATATACCCACTCATTTTCTGAAGTATCTCTTCAAGCCTATATGTTACACATACCCAAAGTATGTACAATATAGATCCCAAAGCTGAGATGCATGATAGTGAAATGAGAATTCTGAATAAAAAGCTAATGGTCATTTTCAGTCCTCACCAATGGGACCAACATGACTCACCCCTCCTCCCATTTCTTAACATTAATTTAAATATAATTTAGATTATGTAAGTGGCTATCTTTATGTAACATTTGGAAAAAGTAAGAAAAATCATGCAAATTAACCTTAAGAGAGCATAAGGACACTTTTTATATTCATAGGGTGACAATGTGGCACCCCTAACATATGCAATTTTTCCTTGGAAAAGGAAAGGTTGGCCATGGTTGGCCAAGGCTCTGAGCAGCCTGGGCTAGTTGAGGGTGTCCCTGCTCCCTGCAGGGGGCTGCACTAGATGCCCTGTGGAGCTCCCTTCCAGCCCTAACCACTCTGTGACTCTATGAACACACAGTGCAATACCCACTGGTTTCTGCTTCTGGACTCAGCTACTCAACAACACAACCAGCTTCAGTGCAAGGATACCAGACAACAGTAACAGATGGTAGCACTGCATATGGCAAAAGCATATGGCAAAAACTGCAGAAACTTTTCTGAAGCTCCAAAGCAAAGTGTGGCCAGCATGGGATCCTCCAGCTGCCTTCACCTACCTGCCGGGCCAGGCCTCTCTCCGAGGTTGCCTGCCCCAGGGTTATCCTGCGCAGGAACCTGTCGCTCGTGTCCACCACTGCAAGGAGGGAATCACAAAAACAAACCATGTTAACAAGGACTCAGAGCTGGGGTTTCCCAGGCACACCTGTTGCTATACATGTGAGATGCAGGTGGCTTGAGCTGCCACACTCCTGCACGTTAGCATTAGCACCGACTTGTTTTCTCCCTTCCAGTTGGTACCGTGGCAGGTTGAAATAGCTCAAACTGAATTTCTCTGAACTGTAGTTGAAGTGAACAAATTCTTAATATTCCAACAAATTAGTATTTTATCTACGTAAGAAAAATCTGCCTTAGTAGATACAGTGTGCCCCAGATTTACTTGAAATCATTTGCTTCATCATTGAGTTAAGAACTGATTTGAAGATTTATGATGTAGGTTAAACTTAGTCTGCTTCTCTTTTAAAGGATGACTAAGTCATCACATTGGTTCTTCCAGACAAGTCACTTTCTTGCACATCACAGCAACCAACTCCATATTCAGCTGCACAGCATTCAAAGGAAGTTTTTTTGCAACTGTCAGGATCAACCAGGTGCTATTTAACACAACTTCAGTTTCAGAGAATTGCATTTCTAACCTGGAAAGACTTTTGGTATTGCAAGAGCACATCCGAATCACCCCATGGAATTAACAACTTCAGTTGCTAACAGTCATTGCAAGACAAGTTCTCCAATTCTTCACTGACAACACTCAACTTCAAATGTGCCCTTGTAAGAACAAAAAGGAAGGACTGAGAATAACTCAGCGAGTTCTCTCATCTGATTAGAACTGATCAGAATGTTTCTTAGGAAAAAACAGTAAGATGATGATTCTGTTTGTTACAAAACAAAACTCCCAAGGCCTCTCCTTCCCAGGAATGACAATCCCTACAGAATGCAAAAACAGGCTCCCTCATTCTTATAGGCTCTTTAGTCCCACAAATTTCAATTTGCAGCAACCATAAAAAAAAAAGGTGGAAGGTACTCTTGATCAGTTCAGTCTGTAGCTTAGCAATCTTCTGGTAGATGTATATTTAAGCCCTGTTCATTTAAAAGCAAAGTATCAAGGAATCTCCAGAGACATTAAGGTGCTAGAGTGGGTCCAGAGCAGGGCAACAAAGCTGGTGAGGGATCTGGAGATCATGTCATATGAGGAGCAGCTGAGGGAACTGGGGTTTTTTGGTCTGGAGAAGAGGATGCTGAGGGGGGACATTACTGCTCTCTAAAATTACTAAAAGGAGGTTGTAGTGAGGTGGGGGTTGGTTTCTTCTCCCAAGTAACTAGTGTTAGGATGAGAGGTGTTGAGCTTAAATCTCACCAGGGGAGGTTTAGATTCCGTATAGATTTTTTTTCCTGATGTACAAAGAGCAGTAAGGTATTAGAAAAGACTGCCCATGGAGGTGGTGGGGTCACAATCCCTGATGGTGTTCCAAAAATACAGAAAGATGGCAATTCAGGCTATGGCTTAGAGGACATGATAACATTGGGTAGATGGTTGGACTTGGTGGTCTTTTCCAACCTTAATGATTCTGTGAAGTTGTCTGTACTGAAGGTCAGTGAAATCACCTCCTCCCACCTTTCCTGCTGCTTTTGGAGACTAACAAATTTGTCTGTACAGAAAAGGACAAGATACCTCCCCAAGATCAAGAGGTACTTTAAATCTCAATCCTACACAACCTCAGTTTGGGGTTGTGAACCAAGTGGGAGAAAAGCAAGGTTTAAGACACTTGCCCTTCCTGGGTATTTCTCCTTGGGCTGTTGTAAATGCTGTATGTGCCTTCTTCCCACTATATACAGTTTAGGCCCCTAATCCCTTCAGGAATGTCACTTAAGGGATAATGCAACAAAGATCTGGATAACTCATTTGGGTTTCTATTTATATACAGTCATACTTCCAAATACTCTAGTAGCAGCAGACACTAGAACAGAGCCCAGTAGCTGGAAGCAATATCCCTCACACCAAGCTGTGGCACCATATGGCACCATGAAACCATATGGCAAGCTGAGCCCTCAAGCACAAACTTACCTCTTCTCCCCCTGTGAAGCTCAGTCTCACAAGTAGCCTTAAGCAGACCTAAATGTCTTTTCTATCTCCACAAGCACTGAGGATGAGAGTAGGAACCAGCCTACTTTTTATCTGGTCATTCCTAGTGAGATCATGTAACCTGAATACCCTTATTATGAAATTGTAACTACTCCTGCAGCTCCTTCTGGGCACTGGGAAGCACTGGCTTTCTCACCATAGTCAGAATTCATTCTCCAGGATTATTCCAATAGCTGCAGTTAAAAGTAGTAAAATAAGAAATAATTGGTTTTGACACAAAAGGAATTATTCCTTTTCCAAATTTTCTCTCTTCCTTATGAAGTAAAAGTTTCAGGAAAGTTTAGGTTCAACCAAATGTTAAGCTTAATCTGTCCACTTCCTTATCTTCTAGAGATATAAACAGGATCTGAATACCAGAGGAAGGGTAAGTAGGGGGAAGTTTTTCTTCTCTTAAGTACATTGTACCTGTTCAAGTCAGTATAAGAAGACAATGAACTTTAAGCTTGTGACACTTCTAAGGAAACAGGTCCTGACTAAAATTAATTTTCAGACAATCTGATAGCTTTTTCTTTTTCTCTGCACGACAAATTCCCTGGTATGTAACAATCTTCACAGACATATGGATTGCAGAAACAGTCCCAAATAAAATATTTTCCAAGTTATCTAAAACATTCCTAAAACCACTTTTTTTCCCCCCCAAAATGTGTAAGATATGTACATCCTATAGAGTTATGTGGAAGTTCTACTAACACTGTTTGATATGAATTAAATAACTCACTTGAGGTTAACAGCTGTTGAGTAATGCTGTCTCCTCCCAAGCCTGTGCTGATAAAAACGATGAGTCTCATTACACTAAATATTTATATTACTCCTTCATCCTAATACAGGTCTCTTCCAGACACAGTGTGACTAATGAAAAACATCTTATGCCACATTCCCCAGTATATAAAATATCACAAGTCAGATGACATGCAGAAAAAGGGCACTGAAGGCATGGACAAGACTCCTCACTCCTCCATAGATTTACCTTACTTCTCTGAGCATCACCATACATTCCATTTAACAATGATTTTGAACTAGTACCACTGATGTTTAAGAACATGGTAATTAAATGAAAACCAACTGAAATTAGCTTAAAACTTCTTGCAGAGTTTGTTTCAAAAAGAGAGATACAGAAGTTGAGGTAAACAGTAAAATTTAACCCAGCACAAGAACTGGAAATTGCAGAGGGGAGTTGTCTAAGGGTATGTATAAGAGTAGACAGTGGTTTGCTTGGCATATAGTTGAAACTGTATCACATCTTTCACCTCTTCTTCCTAACAAAACAAACATTTCAAGACACTTTAAAAAAACCCTAACACATAAGACTTGAGGCCTGTTTAATCTCTGAGCTAAAGAAGCAGCTGAGCTGGGGAAGACAAGGGACTAGTTAGTATCAAGTAGTGTAAGTACAAATATTCTAAACCCATAGTATAAACAGTTAAAGAAAGATTGGGTAAGATTTATAAAATGCACCAAAAAGCCAGTTTCATATGTTTTAAGATGTATTATCTAATATGAGATACAAAGGATGTACTTAAACTGTCAGAGCAACCTATCCCTCACACTATTAGCAAAGTCTCCTGAATTACTGAAGATATTTAAACAGGTTCAGAGCACCATACTGCGCCTACATTTGATAATGCACCCTTATTTCCCACTTGCACATGGCTTGTTCTTACAGTCAGAGAGCAGAAACAGCTCTGATTCAGGTAAAAGGAAGCAAATCAGGAAATAAGTGATGACTCAATCCAAGCTGAAGTGAGGCTTTGTGGTCACACACCTCTTTGCCACGTTATGGTAGATGGATCAATATCAAGGCGTGCAAACCTCCTGATCTCCTCTTCTGTCAAAGTCCCAGGATCAGTCTTGTCTATTCCCAGTCTCTACACAAAAACAAGTTAAACAAACACAATGAAGTCCCTATTTTCCCTCAAAGGTATAGCTGCTCTGGTTTACCACCCCAGTTTCAGCAACCATTTGCAAAAGAAGCATGTCAGGACCAAACTGGGAGTTGGGGGTGGGAGGAAGGACATGAGAAACCACCTGTAACTACAACAGAGGCATCTGAAGATGAATAAATGACATGAAGAAGAAATGAAAATGCAATAAAGAAGAAATAGTATCAGGCCATTAAACTAACATCTTTTACACAGCAGAAAATGTAAACCAAAGAGAAAATGATCAGTTACGAATGAAAAGGTAATTAATTGCTTGCTCCAGTTTGTGGCAATCTTTGAAAGACCCATGTGTTGTCTTGTGTGAATCATTTCTGAATGAAAGAGCAACTGCTTTAAGAGCCTGTTATCTATAAAGTCAGTCACTTATTATGAATGAGACAATGCCTCCTGGCTTTTACAGATTCATTATTTCAGCAACACCAAACCTTTTTTTTTTTTTTATTAAACAGAAAACTGTGTTTCATAACTATAGTCTTAAAATAAAAATTGAAAAAAGATACTTTTTCATTTTCTCTGGCATTAGAAAGCATCTCTCAGTGAACTGATCAACGTGTTTACACTTCAGGATTAAAAAGAAAACAAACCTAAAAATGTAAAAATATTCAAAAACCTACAATATTTCCTTTACTATTTAAATCAACAGTGCTTTCTAGAAAGCTGGGGACATACTTTTGAGAGTATTAAAAGTGTTTTTGCAACACTGTTTTTGAGGATTAGTCTTCGAGTGTGATGGATGTTTTCAAAGCCAGATGTGGGCACTGAAGCACTTCCAACTGTAATGAGAAGGGCAAAAAGCTGTTGAGAACAGTGTGCAGATTTTGACACTTGGTACCTTCAGATTTTTCACCCCAGTTTTAATGAAGAAAGGCTTATGTCCTCAATGGCCAAACTTGCATTCAGATTTTTCTAATTTGTCAGCCAATTTTCATCCAACTGGACATAGTTAGAAGACAGTTTCTCACAAATTCTATGACAATGGACAAACTGAGAAACTAACCAACTAGCATCTCTACTGGGGGTGACAGTCAGGGTTCAGTGTTCAGCCCTCCTGATTGCTGTGTTAAGCATTTGCCCAGATACATTTTTTCAGAGCATTTTTCCAGAGAGGCTTGACAGCAAAATTTTCAGTTATTTTTATAACTTTCAGTTGCTGCAAGGAGGGGCAGTCATGGGGACTGCAAAAGAAGCAGCCTATCTCTCCCAGGGTCTCAACAATGTCTATACTGAGTCTAACACCAAGAAAAAAAATAAAAGACTGATCTGGATGCAGATTGGAACAAGTAAGACAGAGCTAACATGGAGTAGAAGACAAAGAAAATAGAAGCAGTTAAAGACAGGAGATAATGTAAGGAACTCTTAAGCTAAGAGTTACTGGGGAAAAGAAAAAAAAGGCTGAGGGGCAGGGGAATGAGAAAGATAGCTCCTGATGGCAGAGAAGGAGTTTGAAGAAGAAACTGCATGAGACCATCTTAATTACAAGTCCAAGCCACACATATAAAGGAAGAATTTCAATCTTAATAATCCTCTTTTGGGAAA
>JAOEGS010009255.1:14593-34805 GCA_025447755.1 Corythornis vintsioides | reverse complement strand
AAGACTACCTTATGATAGCTATTTGCCAGAAAAATATTTTCTATATGCAAAAATTCCCAGCAGAATATAGAATGGCTTCAGCAATAGTTTCTGTACACTTAGAGACAATATAAGAAGACAATCAACTCATTTTTCCTTGAAATGCAATTTATAAAAAATTTTAAAAGAAAAAATGTCATGTGGATATCAGAAAATGATTCTCACCTTATCAGACTGAGTGTTCTCATGCAAGATTCTAGCATCAATAGCAGCAGCCAGCAAATTATTTGCAGCTGTTATTGCATGAATATCTCCAGTCAGATGAAGATTGAACTAAAAGGTATAAACAACAAAATCTTTTTATTAGAAACAATTTAACTGAATTTATTAATCTGAGAGAGATAGGCAGCAAAAAATCATTGCAAAATTCTTGAGGTTGCTGCTCTGATTATTCACCTGTCAGTGTAGATTAAATATTATCAGGCTGAAAATGCATAAAGCTATAGGAAGGAGTTGTTTTCACCTGAGTACATAGTAAACTACCCTTAGTTTAGCCAAAGAAAGCTACAAACACCTTTATTCTTCACTAAATGATCTGAGAATGAAAAACTCAGGGCTACAGTTCCACATTGTTAATATTAAAACAGTTTACTGTCAGTATTTACTAATTGATTTGGACCAGAGGTGCAGATTTTTGTTGAATCCCCCCAGAGGAGACAATGGATGCTGGCTTTGAGGGTGTATGCCAGCTTTCTCCTAGCCACAGCAGAACAGCCCATAACTGATGAGGCATAAACTTCATGGATACAAATTTTGTCCAATAAGGTTTTATGGAAAAGTCTGAAAAGAGCATTCTGGATTAGATTAGGACTCGTGTTATGCAGGCCCTGCATTTTTCTCTCTCTCTGACAGAAGGCAGCAGCAGATCAGGTTTCATCACACGGCTGCACTGACAGTGGAAGGACACCAAACACAACTGACACAAGCCCTTGACTCTTGTGTGCAACAGGGGATCAAAAGTGTAACTGAGTGTGACATTTGGGCTCTGTTTGGACCAGCTGTGCACTTTCAAGGTGGCACTTCACCAGTCTGGGCCATAGAGTCCTTTTTTGCACTCTAAGACTTTTGGAGGGAAACCATGGTGCGTTTCCAAGCAAGCACTGTCAATAGCTTAGCCACACTATCCTTTATGTGCTCCATTGCCCAGTGAATCTGCTTTTGTTTTCCATTCCAGAAACCAATACAAAACCTTGCTGACAAACTACAGCATCCTGAAGCCCCTGGGTAAACAGCTAAGCTGGCAGCAGTCAACCAACAAGAAACACTTCAGTCTACATTTCTTCTCTGTCCTTGACCCAGCTTGTCCATAAACATGCAGACCACTTAGTTTGAGATCATGAATGCTGTTCTAGGCAAGGGTGCACACTTCAGTCAGAATACTATTGTTTTCACAGTGAGAGTATTTTGAAAACATGCACCTAGATGGTTCCCTCCAAAGCCTGTGGGGTGTTTTCCAGAAGCCCTTGAAAAGAGCTAGGGATGACACCAACTTCACCAGAAAAACATTCACTTGTGGTAGAGGAAAGCTACAGATTAATTCAGAAGAACACAATTCTTTTCACTTTGACAGCATCAGAGGCCTGGAGGCACCACCAGCCCTGACTGTACCTGACCACCCCTCCCAGAGACATGGACTTGCTGTCTCACCTCCTCCATGGGAATCACTTGAGCATATCCACCACCAGCTGCTCCACCTGCATTGAAAAGCATATGGTCACATCAAACTTGCACTTGCCTTGGAAAAAAAAAAAATAACCCTTAAACACACAAAAGTGAAATATACAGTGTTGATAACACATCCCTCAGCATTTCTATCGGACAATCAATGATGCACCCAAATAAACAGGATTTCCTTAAACCTTGCTGGATTTTTTTCAGCAGGCAGGAAAAAGGGAATTCTTGATCTGAAATGAAAGCCTACACATGATGACTGGCCCAGATACTGGCTACATAAGGGCTACCTTCTGCTCCTGCTCAGATTTAGGACACCATCATGCACATGCAGCTGTCGGGTGGAAAGATGTAGCAGTCACAAGCAAGCACTGCTTCCAAACGAAACCTTCACACCCTTGCCTGAGTGTTCCTCCCCCACTGCTTCTCGGGATACAAGCAAAGCAGTTGACTACAGCCTATGCACAAGTTGAGTGGAGGGATTAAAGCACTCACATGCACCAGTCTTGGCTGAGAAGCACCAAGCACCAGGAACCTTCCAGCTGAAATCAAACTTGTTAACATAAACTTCAGCAAAGCAAAGTAGAGCAGATGGGGAGTGCTTGCCCAGTTAGACACCAATCTCAGCTGAGAAATGGCAAAAGAAAGATTGCATTACTTCCTATCAGCATTGAAGATATGCTTGAACTCTGGCTGGCTCTTACCTGGCCCTCATTCTTAAAGTGTTTCTAGGTAAAAAGACAGCAGCCCACAATTATGGGCAACAACTCAGAAGGACAGAATGTTCAGACCTAGCCAAACATATGATGCAGACCCAGCTGGACCATACACATCACTGCCAGCCTCCTTAGCTTGGATATTTCCAATCAGTATGACAATTCAGGACTCTTTCTCAAGCAACAATTAAACAGCAACATTTAGAGACACCTTTAGAGAGTTTACAAGCAGAAGAGTGGCTGGAAGGGTATGCACTTGCACAAAACTACTAGCTAATGCACACCCATGCCTTTCTCTGTTTTGGGCATGTTAACAATACGTGTTAAGTACATAGCATAGATAGGAACCTTGCATGGGAAGATGTGTGCAAGAAACCTTTACCTATTAGTTCTATTCTGATAAAAAAACCAAATATGCTACCATTCAGACAATCCATTGAGTTAGTGAAGTAACTAAGGAATTATAAAAAGGGAATTAAACAAAAAAAAGCCTCAGTATTTTCCTTTTAATCTGACAGAAGTCATAGATTCTGCAAGTATTATTTACCTTTAACTCCAAAAGTAGGTCCTTGAGAAGGTTGCCTCAGACAAGCAAAGGAATTAATGTTAAGGTGTGCAGTAAGTGCCTGAACGAGACCAATTGTGACTGTGCTTTTCCCCTCTCCCAGGGGTGTAGGGGTTATTCTAAAAAAACAACAAAAAAAGATTAATCAAATTCTTTGCTGATGTCAGCCTGGCTGAGGATATCAGAACTTAGCGCTTTTTAGTTCAATGAAGAATATTTGCACAGCAAATTTCAATAAGAATACTTTATCTTCACAAAAAAACTGCCACAATGTTAGACCCTAGCTCAAGCTGGAATGCTACTATACATATGTCTTCTATTTAAGCAATTTACTATGATAGCAGAAAAAGAGAAGATTATTTTGGCAAAAGTTCTAAAAAGAATATACTGAATTTAGTCATTTTTATTACCATACAAAAGTCTCACCAGTTTCCTTAACAAACCATCCATCAAGATACTCTGAGCATGTATTAATAGTTCTCTGTAGTAATGCATGAAAAGTTCTATTCCCACTGTTCAAACTTTGAAGGAGATAATAGAATATTCTGAATTAAATAACCAACACTTATGTTTTTAGAGTTCAACTATCCCTCTCCATGTCATGATAACCCTTAACAATGACTAATCAACTGCTTTTAAAATAAATAGGACACAAAATGTGTCCTATTATGTTCAACTATTTTCTATTTAGCTATGTTCAATTATTAGCTATGTTCAACTGATTTGTTTTATACTTACATTTTGTGGCATTTTTGCAGATTTAAGGCTGATTATTATAAGTGAGGGACAATTCTAATCACAGTCCAAACTTCCATACAGAAGTTCAAAAACCTCATACCATAATTCCCACATCAACCCACATCATCCACGATTGAACCAGGACAGAATTTTACAGAGGTGCCCAATTTCAAATCAGAAGCACCTCAGTTTAAGTTATGTCCTCCCCACTTTCAAGGTCAGCACATCTGTTTATGATCCACATTGAAAGTGAGGGAGTATTTGGGTTTTGCCTCTTTTTCTTTTCTTTTTTTTTTTATTTCCTTAAATATAAACATATCTCACACCTCCAAAATGCATTCAAATGATTCATTTGAGGCATAGAATTTCTCCTTTTGACTGCCAAAAGAAGAAAGCCCTAGGATTCAGCTTAGTTCCATTAGTTCACAGATTGAGAAAAGGCCTTCATTGTCCCAAAGAAAATGTAGACAAAAAAAACCCATTAACTTGTCACAAATCTGTCTTTTGCATCACCACAGGATCCTGGGTTTTTTGATAAATAGAAGCAGCCTTTCTTAAATATGTCAGGAAAAAAACTGAGCAGTAGGAGGCAAGCCAAATTAACAATCTACACTGTTCTAGGAAAGAATTTTCCTACTCAAAAAAGTTAACATTTTAACATTTTACAGTGAAATTGATGGCAGTTTAGCACACCTGTAAGAGATCATCTGAATTAAGACTATTCAGGAATAATAATTTTGTCTACTGATAGCTTTGAACTACTCTTATATGACCATTATATGACTTTAGACATCTATTTTTAGTACTTTTTCCCACATTTATAACATCATTTTTGCCAAACACCAGATTCTAAAGCATGGACTATAACTCACTATCCAAACTATTTTGTCTTCCTAAAACTACACTCCTTTGACTTAAAAGAGAATTCACAGATTTTTAGCAATAAATGTAAAGCCAACAAAAGGTGGCAGATTTCACACATATCCTGAGAAGAATTAATTTTATCTACTCTCAAAAAGAAGTTTATCTACTCTTAAAAGGTACATGTCATATTTTTACTGACAACGTGCCTTCATTTCCTTCTGACAGAATGGACACTTTTCAATCTCTGCACTGTTAGGAGAGAGCCTTCCTGGTTTTCCTCCTGCTACAATCATAGCTTCCATTTTTCCCAACACTATTTCTACCATCTCCATTTTTTCCAGGATCCCTACTTTTGTACAAAGATGCCTCGTTCAGAGCACTACAGCCAGGCTAACTCACTTTCATTACCATTTTCACCCTCCTCAACACTGTTCTAACACTGGTTGGCCAAAACCCATTAAAGTCACCATTAGCATAGATTCCCCTTGCCCTTAGCTCTCCTACTGTCTCATTTACTTTTGTTTATTGCCCTAATCTCATTTATTGGATGATCTTATTCCTGGGCATTAAAGCCAGATTTCAAGAATATATGAGTAATCTTGAGGCATAAGAACACTCAAAGACTTAACAAGATAACTCTTTAAGCTGTTTAAAAAAACCCAAACAAACAACAAAACCACCAAACCACAAACAAAACCCACCAAACCAACCAACCAAAAACACCACCAAAAAGCAAACTATTCTGCTATGAAAAAATATACCTGTAACTGTTTACTGGAAGTTACCAGTAAAGAACTTTCCACAAACCCCCAAATCTCAGTGCACACAATGGCTACACTGCTAACAGAGCAGCTTGGATTTGCAGTGATTCCTGTTGGTGGTTACCTCTATTTTTGAGCACTGGACACACAAAGAAGAGAATGCAGAGACATCATCACTAGGTTATTGACCCAAGCACACATGGCTGAATAGCAGCAAAGGGACTCTTGAATAAAAACTCATGGAACAAGCAAAACCATCAGCAGGCAGCCTACTATTCAGGAAAGGAAAGGAAGTGACAAATGTGTAAGCAGGAGGCTTGCTGCTGGTTGGATGAAGAATGGTATCCAGTCCTCACAGAAGATACACAGAATAAAGCAGCATATTACTAGCAAATGCTCTGGTAATCTTGCAGGCCTATTATGAAGTAACTGCAAAATGAGCCAGAAAGCACTGGGAACTTTCTGTAAAGAAGAACAGAAAATATAAAAAGAGAAACACATCACTGTTTGCTGATCAAACAGGGAGGAGCAGACCTTGCCTATGCTGAGTACATTGACACTCTGCACCAGCCACATCCCTACTGCAAATGTGAGGGTCTAGGAGATACAGAATCCACCCAAGTGGGACAAGTCTATTTCCACCAGTGGACTTATGCCAGCACACAATGTTTGGCAGCAGTAAATGGCCATGTCTTTGCAGTCAGGACCTTGACTTTATCAAATCTGCCAGGCTTTCACAGTCTACACTTTCAGTGTAGATTTTTTACTCCCATTTTAATCTGTCTGCTCCTTATGAGAAACCCTGTGATCCTTAGTTTTCCTGGAACTAGAGTTACTCAAGTGAATATCTACCTAAAGGCTCAAAACACTTAAAGGGGAAGGAAGAAAATCAGCACCTGGGTTTCCACAAATGGTCTATAGCACTTGGGTGACACTCTTCCAAGAAAACTCATCTGCTGCAGCAGGTAATAGCAAGCACAGAATCCTGAGAAGTCAAAAGCAGTAACCTGACTTTTCTGTGTCTTTCCATCTAACAGAATTAACAAAACATCAGGAGTCTGAAAACCACACAATTCAGTAAAGCCAGATTGGTCTGGACAATTCATTTACCCATCTGCAACTTCTTATCTTACACTGGACACACTGGCAGAGCACCTTTGAATCTCAGAGGCTCAGTAGCAGCCTGGAGACTACAGGATAAACCTAAAGAGTTATTTAATAGTTTCAATAGTTACCAGAACCTCAGTTTTAAATATTAGTTAAGAAAAAAAAAAAAAAGTATAAAATAAAAAATTTCTAGTCCCATAATTTCCTTAGAAAGCATATCATATTTTAAATATATTCCCTTTAGTACCTGGCCTACTTTGATCAGTTTTTATAAATAAAATAATCCACTTAATCTCTATGTTGTGGACACAGAGATGTTTTTGCTGGCTACACTACTGAGCCTACACTCTTGCAACTGAGGTCACTCTCTCTCTTGAGTATAAAATTACAACTGCCAATAGCTACCTTTAGCTCACTTGTGCAACTCTGGTTTGACCTTATGCAAATCTAGAAAAAAAAAATCCTTTAAAATACAGTAACTTTTAATGAACTTCAAGAGACATGTCCAGCCATTTGCATTATTCTTCAAATTTCTTTAATCTGTTTTCAATCTAAACACAGAAACTTCACAATCATTTTCCCCCTTAAAACTTACTTTGCCACCTACCAAGCAGTCACCAGCTCCTTGGCAAAGCAAGTTTTCCATAACATTGGAAAGCCTTCTCTCTTTATGTATATCAAAACAAAGATAAGAATATGCAGACTTTTTGTTTGTTTGTCATACATCACATTAGCTTACAGTGGAGCTGTTTCTGTGGGAAAGCTACATGAGGTCTCCCAAAGAGAAAATAAAGCAGCAGTGAGATGATACACTGCACCAGCTGTAACCTCCTCACAGCTACCACAGCCGTTGAGAAGCCAGCAAGAACTTTACTGGACATCCAATCATTCTCCACTTTCACATTTCTTATCTTCAGCTCATCAGTATCAGTAATTTCAAAGCCTTTAATGAGTTCAGCATTCTTGTGATCCACGTGGAAACCTGCAAAGCTACAGAGGGCACGGGCAATCAAGTTTCCATAAATGCCAGCCTCACCTACATCCATCTCACATCCAAGACTGCAAGTGTCAGGAATGTGCTTCTGAGGGCAGAAGTGTTGTTGTAACTCCTGTCACTTGATCAAGGTGAGATGATGACAACTTTGCAGTGGCCTCTGCAAAATGAGGCTGGAGCTTCCACATCTGAAAGCCCAGTTAGCACTGTAAAGCTGCAATGACTATAACCAAAGCCAGGAACAGCCTGAGGAATCCACAATACAAAAGCTCAAAAGCTAACACAGACTCATCAAGACAATTCCAATCAGAAGCTGTGCAATGACAAGACAAATGCATGACAAACTGCCTCAGCCAGGACACTGCACTGTCAGATGATTACTGTGTCAACACAGTGGTATTTCTCCCCCTTATTCTGTCCCACAGATATTTACTATCACATTAACTTAATGCTTCTACAAGTTGTATTTATTTCCCTCCGTTTTTTTTCTTACCAAAAAAGTAGTTCACCACAAAACAATCTAGTAATGTTAGGTGAAAAGTACTGGTTTAAAATTTATCTGCATTCAAAATACAACACACTCCTCATTAAAAGCAGCATTAAGTTTCACATTTTTCCCACATTCTATTATTCTTCAACTTGCATTTTTACATTGAACAAGTTTCCAGAGTTATCTGATAAAAGCCAGAGAAACAGAGCATTTAAAATCAAAATGCTGGAACATAACACAATCTGACAGATCTTACATGTAGTTTCATACCATGTTTACAATCACTGCTTGGAGTGAACAGGAGGCAGTTTGAATTAACATATCCTGCAACACAATTATTTTTTTAGCACACTACAAGCCTATATACAAGCAGTTGATGCCCAAGATCTAAGTACTTCAAGATGACTTGTAGCTCTGACCCCAAGATGTCTTAACACGAGCCCTGTAACAAGTAACACACACAAAAAGAGATGATAATAATAAATAAATAATAAAAAAGTTAAAAGAATGCTCTTCACACAGAAGAAAATGGAAGTTATGAAGAAATTAAGTCTTCATCTTATTTTTGGGTGACACGATCTGTTAATCAAACTGAAATTTTTCAGCATACAAAGCATGTATCAGCTGAGGTATTTAGGCAGATTTGTGTGCATTCAGGAAGGGCAAAAAAAGACTTTGGTTAGTAGCAACTTTTTTTAAAGTAAAAAATACAGCTATCCTTAGAGATTAAAAGGTACATTTGGTTGCATTTTGCTATTCAGAGCAAGTAGTTTGGGCTCTAGTACATCAGGAATACACTAAAAGAGCATTTGCAGCAAATATTTATAATTCCTAGACATCATGAAATATTTAAACCTTACAGTGGAATTACAGGCACAAATGTCACTGACAGCATTATGGATGGAGGCTGGAGATTTTGCAGCTTTTTAAATACACACATAGACTGTTAAGTCTCTTCACATGTGAAATGTTTGCATCATACATAGTAAATATTTTCATCAGAACAAATACCCTGCAGTATAAGCAGGTATCTTGGATCTTTCCTCTGAAGCACTGAAAACCTTTTTAGAAGACCTATACTGCATCATGCTAAAAGAATTTCTAAAGATCTTGGTTATTGTTAACAAATAAAGTCATCCAAATGGCAGCTTTCTGTTGACCTTGCCTTGGCAGGGACAGGATGAAGAAGGCAACTGAGGATATTAGTCTGCATCCCTATTTCCACTCTTGAGTGATACTCAGTGTTCATTGTAGTGAGCATTTCCCCACCATATGCAGTTCCCCACTTGTCTTCTAGTTATTGCCTGCTACAGGCATTGCAGCAAATGAGAACAGCTGAGAACACCAACACGAGGTACATATTTGATATGGACAACTTTTCAACATCAAACTTTTACCTTTCTCACAAAAGAATGTTCCCACTATTGTGGTCACCTTGCCCAGGCACTTCTCCTGCAGCAGATGCAGCTTTGGACTCCCCCCACCATATGCAACAACTTCAGCTAAGTTACAAAGAGCAACACGTTGCATAATCAAGTTGTGTAGGTACCAAATCCATCCATGTGCTTGGGAAACACAGTTTATACTTTGTACATGCACATGTACACTTCTGTCTGTAACAGCAAAAGAGCATTCAGACAATTACTGGACATACCTTCCTTACAGAAGGCTGAGAGACAAAGCAGTGTGAAGAAACAATCACTGGTACACACAGTCTGACACAACTAAAGCCAACCTGAATCATGCTACCTTCCACCCCTGGACATTTTCAAATAACCTCTGCTTCTAAGAGGTTATTTGAAATATATTATATTATTAAGTAAGACCATGCTGCTAGAGAAGCCTGCCCCAGATGGCAGCATGGCATCCAGCTGATGCAGTTGACAACATGAGCCTGAAAGGACATGGTAGCATCTTCCTTCCAGCTCAGCCTAATGCTGAATCAGCTTTTCTTTCTCCAAAGCAGAAAAATACAGATCAAATTGTACTGAAGGAAACAAAGCTCAACAAGCTCTTACTCCTTCTTTTAAACAATTGCTCCAATGTCCTCCAGGAACATATTTATAGATTGCAGTTCTACCACATAACTTCCAAACAGCTTCACAACTTGCCTACCTTGACTTTGCAGCATCAAGTCTCTCGGGCTACAATGGCTCCAACTCAGTGTCAGAAACTCAGGTTGTCCCCACAGGAAGGTATTAAAGTAGACAATTTGTGAAACACTACCCCAGCTGAGGATTCAGTAGATCAAGGCAGTTAAGGACAGCCTTCTCCTTCTGGATCAGCCTAAACCTGTGTTTTACACTTAACTGGTTATCCTTACAAAGAGGCAACCCTATAGATTAATTCCCAATATAAAGAACACATTGCAATTTAAATATGAATGAAAATCTTCACAGGTTTGTTCACTATTAGAAGTTTCCAAATAAAAAAAACGTTGTGTTGCTGAATGCAGAAAAAACCTGTAGTTCTTGAGAAGACAAGCACATAATTCCTGCTGAGGACAGCATTTGCTATAATCGTGGGAACAGTGAGAAGGATAAGCCTGCCTGGAGACATGTCTACATTTCAGAGCAGAAACATGGCTTTTTAAACTTTGTAATCTCTTCTTCAATAAAAAGAGTATTTATTGTTAATATCAACAGATTAGCATACAGCTTCTGTTATAAGTTTGTTTATAAACAGCCACAATACACACAGACTTAAAATACTCAAGTTAAATATTTTAAAATCTGATAAAAAGGTAAGAAAAACTCCACATACCAAGAGAGGAGATTTAATAAGCTTAGAACAAACTACCTTTTGACAACACAGCTTGTTTCAGTAGTAACATTTTGCAAGAAATGCTGCATTACTTAAAAAAAAAATTCAAAATCTGCAAACTTTCAGAAGACAGCAACATACAGCAGAAAATATTCAGGCTTCTTCTTTGTGCAGTGTACTAAAAAGACGTGAGCTGCATGTTTATATTAATGTGAGTGGAAAGAGCAGACATTAATGACATTATTGTGCATTCTTACCCAGCAACTAGAACATATTTTCCATCTGGCTGATCCTTTAACCTTTCCAGCAGGGACAAACGTACTTTGGCTTTGGCTTGGCCATAGATCTCAATTTCGTCTGTAAGCAATCCTATCTCCTTGGCAAGTACAGCAACAGCTTTGGGCCTCTGCGCCCGGGAAATCTCAATATCACTGCAAAAGAAAACAAACAGGAGCTGGGAGATTTCTTTCAGCTTAGGTGGTCGACGACAGAGCACAAAACAACAGCAAACACTCTAACAATGGGGTGACTGTCATGGTTTTTTCAATCCTCTCTCACATATAACCAAACCTAAATATTAGCCAACACCTAATATAACACTGAAAATCACGTGCAGTATTTGTTAATTGTTATAATTTCACAGAGTTCTCTCATTTCATCAGATTCAATTATGTAATGCTTTCATATCAAGCTAGAGACACAACTGCTGGATGCTCAAGCATGTCCCACTGGAATGGATGTTTCTGGTTTTGTTTTTCTTCTCCTCCCTCCCAGTATTTCAGCACATACACATTACTGAAAAGCACATACATTCCTTGGTCAACAGTCACATAAACAGATTAGCTAAAGCTTATGCATGTGGTGCCTTTCACCAGAGGGCACAGCCAAGCAAGGCAAGCCTCACTATTGCCCCATGAGGGCACCAAAGGAAACTCATAAAAATGAAAATGGCCACGTAACACGAGTTTAATACACACGATTCAGGCCAAACAGTCAGTGAGCTTATCAACTGTTTCTAGCAAGGATTGTGAGTGGCAGCTGAGGCAAGAGAACAAGCATGGAGCGAGCACACATGGCAGATTGCTTGAAGGGAAGTGGCTGTAGGCTGGGGGGACAATGCTGTGTCTGCAATTCCCAACCTAGACCACCTGGGATCTTTGGATGTAATACTCCTTCGTGCATTTTTCATTTGTGAGCTTGAACTAGTTGCCTTTATGTCCACATAAGCATTTAGCAGCTGTTAGCTCCTCTGGTAGTAAAGTCCAGGGCCCAGCACACAAGATGTGAGGAGTTGTCTCCCTTGGCTCTGAATGGCTCCCATCACCACCAAAGCGAGTTAAAAAATTACCAAGAAATTAATTACTTTCAGCCTAACCAGGCTAAATTCCTTCCTGCAGTTTCAGTTGATTACGATATTTTTAAGATAGAATTTGGCAACGGCATCAAAGCTAACGTCCTGGACTTTGAAACAGCCTGCAAGACCTCAAATATCCACAGATGAACACAGAACTACTGCCAGGTCTCAGCTCTATGTGTGGACTTCAGCTGTTCTGCGTCCACCATCAAATGATCACTTTGTGCCAACTTAACTGCTTGCAGTTCTTGGAGGATGTCATAAACTGGGGCCATAATTAAATTCCAATTCTCACATATCCTGCTTTTGCACCCTGCAGCAGCTAAGTGAAACCCAGGAAGCATCCATCCAAACAATGACATAATCCAGTGCTACAGGACAAGAAGCTGCTCAAGCACAGTACTCAGTGGTTGAGTTGCAGACCATTTCATTGCATATACTCACCTGGAACAGCTTGCTTTCACAGACATACTAAGCACACCCTTGCCTAGAAGGATATACCTTTGGCTTTCTTAAACATTACTTCAAACACAAGGAGATATGAAAATGTATCAAGAACACAACGTGGAGTGGTTTACAAACACCATGTGGCAGAAAAAGTTTTCTTCAGAACCTATAAAAACAACTCAAGTCCCAGAAAAATACTGTGAAGTTGATGACAGTTTGGTCCCTTAAAGATTGAAGCAAGGAAAATTCTGTTCTCCTATCAAAGTAATTGATGTATTTGGCAAAAAGAGAGGGATGTAGACTAAGGTGACACAGTTAATCTACTTTTTTTTCCCCTCTCTAGATTTCTACTAAATAGATCAGCCTCTTTACTAGAAGACAGAAGCTATTTCAAACCTCAGTCCAGACTACCAAGACTCCCTGCAGCAGTCTCAGCCCTTTCTGTTTCTCTCATCTCTTGGGCCACAAACACCTCCCCCTCAGAGTTCTGGAAGAAACAATGAGGCTTTTCCCATCCTGCAGGTACCACTACTGGCAAAGAGTGGAAGCAGCAAATTTAACCAAGCTGTACAATTATAAAGAAATTAAAAGTTAAAGAATTTCTAGAAAAAAATGTTTACATCTCATCTTTTATTTCTGGTAAAAATATTTTCTAAAACACAAGAAATTCAAGTTTTGATTATAAGTAGCATTTGTAAGTCTACATTTCTTTTTGATTTACTGTGTATTCTTTTTATTGGAAATACAAACATTATTTAATAAAGTTACTTTACTCAGTATTCCTGGAAACATGTAACAGTGGTTCTGCAAGAATGTGAATTAATAAGCAAGAGGTCCACCAGTGACAATGACAATTCATAATTTACAAAATACAGGAAAATTTAAAAGATGAGGGAAGGCTCTGTATCAGCAGAGCCTGTGTGCTGGATTTTTTTCTTTTTATTAACTGCATATTTGCAAGAAAATCTTCCATTCCATTTACAGTATCTTTGGAAATACTTCAATTAACACCCAGATCTCACAGATATCAAAAAGCAGATGTTTCTAGTCTTAGTGCTTAAGCAGCTTTGCCCCGTTTTCAATGAAAACTCCATCTGTTTCCACACAACATGATGTATTACTGTAAGATTACATTTTATTGCAGGATACTTTCCATCTGATGAGTTATTTTACATTTAAAAGAAAAAAAGAAAACATAAAGCTATAGAGTTATCAATTAAATTGAAGTCCTATTACTGGGTATAATATATATGATTATATATTAATTTTGTAAATATTTATGTACTGAAAACAATGTCATAAAGAGGGTCAAGAATACATTTTTGATATTTTTTGCACCATCACACTCATGACATCAGATGTGTTAATCCACCTTTTAACAGTATTATTTAAGGATAGATTTCTTAGGCTTTCATTCTAGAAATGTTACATGCTGGCCCAAAAAAAGCTCAAGCATCTCTTCCCCCTTGCACCCTTGGGTACAACAGAGAATTAATTCCTTTGGCTTCTCTGTTTTAAATTACAATTGTGTCCATTCCCATTAAATTGTTGTAGGAGACAGTGGAAACTGAACCAAAATGCTTTTGTTACAGCTTTCCAAAAACACAGCAGTGGGATTCAGCATTACAGAATGGCTGAGGTTGGAAGGGGCCTCTGGGCATCATTTGGTCCAAAACCCCTGCTCACACAGGGCTGTGGAGCCACTTAGTTGCCCAGGACCACATCCAGATGGCCTCTGAATATCTCCAGGTAGGGAGACTCCACAACCTCCCTTTGCAACCTGTGCCACTGCTTTGTCACCCTCACAGTGAAAGTGTTTCCTGATGTTCAAAGGGAACCTCCTGTGTTTGTATGTGCCATGGCACTGAGCACCACCTGAAAAGAGCCTGACTTTGTCTTGTTTGTACCCTTTATACACTTGCATTTACATACACTGTATTTATATACACTGATAAGGTCCTCCTGAGCTTTCTCCAGGCTGAACAGTCCCAGCTCTCTCTGCCTTTCTTCCTATGTGAGGTCCCTTCAACATCTGCATGACCCACAAGCAAGCATACAAATAAACACAAAACATTTTAAACACTTTCCTACATGGCAGAACATCACTTCAAGTCCTTGGTTCCCCTCTCCAACACCCCACACAACTAACACACAACAAAGCATTTATGCACAGCAAACACTTCAGGCTGCTTTAAATGTCAGAGGTGTCAGCAACCATGCTAAGGCAGACCCAAAATCCCTGCAGCCCAGAGAACTGATTGAAAAGATTCTGGCTGTAAGAATAAATATAAGATGCTCCCTGCTCTTCACATCCACACAGGAATTTAGAAGTCTAATGGAAAAGAAAGTACCTCTACTGAGGGAAGAAAATAAATACAAGATCAAATGCCATTGAAACCACTGGGACTTCATTAGATACATAAACACTTTTCTGGAACATTAGGGTTTAGCAATTAGGAACTTCTTGTATTTTACATGTCTGTTACACAAGGTTTTGCCTTCCTCCCTCAGTGAAATCTTCCAGCTTTAGGTCTTCCCCAAGTGAAGCTTGGCTCCAATGCACATCATAAAAGTAAAAATTGAGAGGAAACAGAAGGACATGGCCACAATGAGGCATACCACAAAAATGGCACAACACGTAGTCCACGTGAACAGAGGAAAAATTAAGCAGGCACAGAGCATATTTAAGTTCACTTATTACCTGGGCACTGGAGACAGGGTCTGCAGCTTCAAGCAGTGGAGGTCCCACGCCCTGTACTGCTGGGACTGGATCCATCGCTCCATGTTTTTCACCATGTTCTGGTTTTAGACAAGAAAACAGCACAGACCAGGATCATAAATGCTGAACACTGATTTCAAATGATCTCAAGAGTATGTTGAAGTACCTTCTAAGGCAAAGGCTAAAAAAAAAAGCCCAAACTTAGAAAGCTTTCCACTTTGTGTTTTAGAACAAGGGAAAAATGACTGCACTGTTACTGCCCTGCTGTTTGTCTGTATTTCAAAAAGAAGTAAGAACATTAACAAATCTAGCAGAGAAAAGTCTCTAATTAGGCACTTGGAGATCATCTTCTAGTATGATGGAATTACTATTCTTCTCTCACACCTTAAAAAGAATGGAAGATATTAATTGTTCACTAACTGACTTATGCTGCTTTCACATAAAACAAAATTCTGAACCCTCTATCCACCACACAAAAATGTGCACAGATATAATTAATCCTAAAACAAGTAACATTGGTCTAGTGATAAAAGTGCTTCTGCCAAGCTTTACTGTAATCAAGACTCAACGACGTGTTGGATTTTTAATTTACTTTAACTAAATGTAAGAGGCATGACTCACCCTTACTACGAGTTGCTATGAAAATGGAAGGCAGGCTCCAAAAGATCAAAGCAATACTTCAAACCTAAACTGTAGAAGCAATTTCTACAACTTCCTGGAAGAGCAAAAAAATGTCCAATGTTTGAAGTTAGACTAACCTGCATTCTCATTGCTACTGCAAGAGAACCAATGGTGTTTCCAGCAGCATGACTGTTTTGCTGGCCATAGTTGTGTTTCTCTGTAAAACAGAAGTATTGCACCAATAAATTACAAAGCTTAGGCCAGTGGGAGCATGTGCATTGGAGACCTATGTCCAAACAAAAGATTTCTGAATGCTGACTTGAAATGTAACAATGCCCAAGATAAAATGATGGGTTGCTTCCTTAATACTTCAAATTAAATCACCAGGAGGGTGAATATAATCTGAAAATCAGAGAGCAACTGTATGCTCTGAAGCATATTACACAAACACACAAACATATATATATATATATATACATATGATAAAGCATACATATACCTGAAAAAGAAAATAAGGACACACAGAGATTAACTCCAGGATCCAAATAATGGCTGTTAGACAAAAACAAACAAACAAGCCCCATACAGCTGTAAGGATTTGAAAAAGTATATATATTTTTTTAGAAGAACATCTGAACGAGCATGATGAAGACTGTCTTCTTTTCCACACACCCATTACAGCAAGCAAGAACAATGAAATGATCACAAAATGCTAGACAGGATTGTTATCCAATGGGATTTATAACCTGGAATAGAATATGCAAAAGTTTTTGAGCAGCAAAGTTATCTCAATCAATGGGACATTAAAAGTAGATATTCTAAAGAGTCTACACAATTCAGAGTGACTCTAACTTTAGAGACATTTATAATTGTTTCTAGTGGCAACATATATAATAACCACACACTGGCTACCCTAACTAAACGTATTATTTTGTCATTTTCTTGTAATCCTTCTTTTGGCTTGTTCTGCTGCTGCTGCTTATTGACTTTTATCCAGAACAGACACAATTCCTCAAAAATTCACATCCTAGTCTCTGAGGGCATATCAAGACCCTAGTTAAATTGTGAAGGGCGTAGAAATAATTGTAATAAAAAAAAATAACAAGCATATGCTGACAGCTTTAACCTCTTGCCTCCAAGGGAACTGAAGTGCAAACCATGACCTGGTCAAGCCCTTACTCCACTCATCCCATCTGTATCGATCATAAAATGCTCATGTTGCCTCACACAATTATCCCTCCTGACAAGGGCCCCAGCAGTGGCAGGGCATGGAAACCTCAGGCTGGAGCTGGAGCAGCAGGCAGAAGCATAGAGAGGAGGTAGCACAGCAAGCCCAGCTCCAGCCCACACTCTCACACCTACGACTGAGAGAGCAAGAGACTTGATCTGCAGACACCCTGAGCCTCATTCAGAAGGTTTCTAATCCTTTCTCCAGCTTTCTTGCCAGCAGGTATTCATATGTCACTCACAAAGCCAACCAAGCAGAAGGTGACAGTCTTGACATTAAGCTCTAATTAAGTGTCTGAAAAGTCCTACTGGCATTAACACTTGCCATTTAAAAAAAACAAAACAAAACAACCAAACGACAAACCCCCACTTCTGGAGATGCTCAGCTTTAGACACAGAGGGGTTTTACTGGAACACTCTATCACAGTCATAAGCTGACTGTTGTTGCTTTGAGACCAGGCTGGGAAAGCTGCCAAAGAGACAAATGAAGTAGGAAGAATGAAGTTTAAAATCCCCTTTTAGACAACTGTGCTTTACAGAAACATTCAGACTTTTTATGCTATTTGGCTTAATACGACTTCTTTATCAGGGCAGAGCTAGCATGTGTGTAAATAGATATCAGAATTAGACATCTCCCTTCAATAAACTGCTTCTCTCAGGCTGCACAAGCTACACACTCACCCCACAAATGACTAGCCAGGCTTTTACAGGGGTGAAGGTGAAGCTAGAGCTGAAAGTCATGCACACATGAGCTAGCAAGGCAAGCACAGGATTGCAACAGCTCTGTTAGGATAAATTTTCCAGATGGGAGTTGGAATAGCAACCCTGCTTTGGATTGTGGCCAAAAGATCAGCTGCAGTGCAGGAATTGTGCTCCCTCCACCGACTGAAGGTCCATGCGCTCACCCACCCATCCCCTGGTGTGCAGGTGGCTGAGATTTGCTGTCGTGCACTACCTGTCTGCTCAGACAGCTTAGAATACAGTAGTAGGTGGGGAAAAAAGGCTAAATTTCCCACTAATGTACTTAAACCATAAAGGCTTCAGCTTTCAAGCAACCCCAAAAGAGCTGGCCATCAAATCCCAATTTCGGCATCCTTCCATTTTGTTCAGTAGCTCGATTCTCATTTCTGTACATTTACAATTAAAGCATTTTCCTGCAAGACACTACCAGCACTCATTTGATTCCAAAATCATTAGTTCATCATAGTAAGATGTTGCACTGCTAGAAACTGTAAAACACTGTAAATTTTTTATTATGTTAAAAATCTTTGATCAGATATAAAAAAAACAACAAACAAAACACACTCAAAAATTGAAAAACAATTGTCATTTTGGAGCGAGCACTTTTAGCTCTACCCTCCTGGGCTACATCATTACAGCTGCCTAATTTAGCTATGTCCTTGCAAATTTTGAGTACTTTTAAAACATAAAAGTGTTTTTGACTAAAAGTAAACCTACATAAGACAGAAATTCAGCCATCTTCTAGCAAGAACAAAAAAGCTATTTCATGGTCATTCTTGCTTTCAGGCTTCAATTAGCTCCTCTTATCCCACAGATGTTAAGTTGGACATTTACAAAGCAAGGAAAAATGCAGAATAATTTCCAAGCACACAAGCCAGATTCCACCACATACTGCAAGTGAAGAGCCAGTTGCAAGACCCAGTTGTTTCTCCAAGGTCACGGCTGCTCCTTGATAGGGTTTTAATAAATATCTTGCAATTAAACTAAGTGCATTCTTCCTGTCAAACAGAAACCTGTGTTTTGTGTACCTCTCTAATATGTCTTGAGGACAGCAGTTTTTAAAGCTTCTAAAATGCTTTTCTGCTCTTCATGCTGAGCTTCTCCCAGACAATCTCCAAAGCATAACCATAAAGATAGATGTACATTTGTTAGATATGTTCTCTTTAAATTATCTTGCTAAAAATCCCATGCTGCCTTTCCAAAGAAATGCTGTATTTCACACAGCTCAGTGCTACAACTTGAAAAATGCAAAGAAAGCCATATGCTTACAACACATCTTAGAGTTCCTGCCTTAAAAATGAGTGCTGCTGTGGCATAGGAACAACACTCAAAGGTTTTCATGCAGTTTTACCAACAGCATTCTTTTAGGGATGGGAAACACCAGTATTATCTATAGTCCCACCAGTATTATCTATAGTCCTATACAGCAACTAGGGCATGAAGATATTTAAGACTTGGTTGGCAGTTATACTGCATTAACTGCCTCTGCAACAGAAGGAGAGAACTAGGTATCTCAGAATGGGACTTGCACAGAGCCAGGAGAGATCAGTCATTAGCAGTGCTCCCTCAGACTGCCCAGACTGGCTTACCTCCATCCTGCCTTCATACACCTGCACCTCTACCCTGAGTCTCACACTGCTTTTTGCTCAGAAGGATTCAAATGAGGAGGGGTCATTCCTTTTCATTCATTTATTTATAGGTGCTAATGCTGTATCACTTTTCCATGTCTTTTCTCCTTTCCCTTTCTTCCCATTCCTCCTTCAGATAAACCTGCTGAAGAGCCCTGTGCCCCAAGCACTGCCCTACAAATAACTATATCCAACAATCTTTATGCAAAATAAGTAGGCATTAAAGATGCAAGGAGTCCTCTAATCACTAGGCTAGGAAAAAGAAATAAGTATTTTTGGACATCTTGTGCATCATCAGTATGAGATAAGGCTTGGTACTCACCCCAAATATACTCATTAGGATAAGAGCCCTGTTCTGGGAGGTGGAAGATGGATGCCCAATGCCTTCAGACAACAGAGTGAATAATAATCTAGATCTCCCACACCTACGGAATGCGTTCAAGTCAAGAGGATATCACAAAAGAGAAGGAAAGGAACCTTTTCCTATTGCCAGTCTTTGTATGGGAACAGCAGCTGCTTTATTATGAGCCTGATCTTGCATTAGCTCTGGTTAATTTGTCCTTATGGAATTTTCCTAGTTTAAGAACCAATTAGTCTCCCTTGGACTTCTGGCTATTTCCCCATGTTTTTTATCAGTAGCTGTCAATAAGCACACTTGCAATAGAAAACACATTAACCAATCACACTACCTAGGTACTTCCTTATTTTCCTATTCATTAGTATAGTCCCATCTGGACACAGAACAATCAAATTCATATATATATATA
>JAOEGS010009255.1:0-14493 GCA_025447755.1 Corythornis vintsioides | reverse complement strand
TGGGTGACTTGGTCTAGGTGATCCTGCCCTGGCAGGGGGGTTGGACTAGATGATCTTCTAGCTCCCTTCCAACCCCTGACATGCTGTGATTGTGTGAATTTCACAGGAAATGCCATTCTAGCAGTAGAATAACTTCTGGAAAGCTTTCTTAGTCTTATTCCCAGTAAGATTCTATACCATTTTTCAGATTAAAAATTAATGAACATATAACCCCTCCCCAACCAGTCAGAGAAGTAGGAAGGGGAATCCAAACTCCTTTTGTGGGACTAATTACTGCAGGAGACATTCTGTCTATTCTTAGCTTTACATGATTTCTATACTCTCTCCTCAACCACTCTCTGCACATAGCTTCACAGCACTTTGCAGTTGGTATTTTTGCCTCTCTTCTCCTGTCCCCATGTTCCAGCTGATTCCACAGAAGTCACAGGATAACAAATTACATGAAACAGCACGAAATAATGGCTCATATCATGGTCCAAAAGTTTTCCCTCTGAATTCCTTGAATCATAGGACCATCACATATTTAACAATCATGACACAAAGAATCTGTTTCATCCTTTATTCTCTCACCTGACATCTTCTTCCTATTTATACATTGGAGACAAGCACAAACTTTCAAAGGCCCTCTCCCAAAGATGTAGCTTTTAACCACACTGTGTTGGCATCCACATGCCACACACTTATCTCAAAGACTCATCATAACATCACTTTCAAAAACTGTTATCTTTTATGTCTCTTACCTGACAGCAAGTCATGAGAACAACTGATAATGGTGGTACTAGGATTTATCCAGCTGACAGGAACATCATCAGGTTTTGTACTGCCAACTACCATCACATCCGCATGACGAAGCTAGGGACAGCCCAAAACATCCCCCAGAAACAAAATAAGCATTTAATGTTAGAAACACATTCTTGAATATATCTTGTAATATTCAGATTTTTGCAGTCATTTGAGCAAAGTATTCGCAGACAACAGCAAAATAAAATACTAATTGATGGCTTGATTCTTACCTCATGTGAAATTTAAGAACAATAGAATTTAAAATTAAGTCAACTAAACAATGAAACTAGACAAGTGGTATCAATCAGCATCAATAATGTTAAAAGGGGATTACATACTTTGAAAGAAAAATCCCTATCATTGTCTAAATCCTGCCCAACAAGATAACTTGTAGAGACTTAAGAAAGAGAAAGGTTGAAAGCCAGTAAATAAGCAATTATAAAAAGTACAGTCAGATTATCTGACAGTAGAAAACAGGCCAGATGACAGGAATGCAAGATGACCTGGATCTACAAACATCAATGCCTTTGAGGAAAACCAGTTGAAGTATTTTTTTCCTTCTCAGTTCATGTTTGCTAATCAGTGCCTCTGATTTAGTCCATCCTGACAGATGTTGGAGCAAAAATGGTTACTACAAGAATTTTTATAATCAAAGATATGTCTTCCTTTCCTCCCTTCTCTGAAAGAGGGCCCTGTACCAATTACCAGAATCACCATGAGATAAGGGACATCACCAGAGGCAGATGTATAAAGATCCACTAAAATAGCAAAACGGGGGTACAGTACTGCCTCAAGCCTGAAGGTTAAAATTATTTAAGAGGTAGAGTGATTTGGGGAATATTTTGAAAAAGTGTAAATGAATACCAAATGACACAAATTCAGCGAGCCTTTCCATGAACTGATTTGTGACTGACATGCATTTCAGCTTCTTTTTTGGCCAAAAGTTCTCTGATGAAACCCTGCCCCACACTCCCACCAAGACAGAACAGCTACAAATCCTGTCAGGATAGCAGGTTCTTGGCACAGCTGAGCCTCCAGGAAGGGAGAAGAGCGTAACTGTGGCTGAAAAGGCGGGAAGCTATAAAAGCTCCATCTTCCCCTTAGAGGACATAAGGATGGCCTAACTCTCCTTAGAGATCCACACGCTAAAACAAAGCCAAAAGTGTGGGAGAAGATTTATTGGCCTGACAAATGACTAATGCAATGAGCTGATTCAGGCTTCAGTCAGAAGGCCTGCAACACTCCTATGACTGCCTGCAAACACAGAGTCTGCAGTCATTCAGCTTTAACGCCTGAATCTGGTGTATCGACTTACGTGCCACTCCTAGAAGGCCCCATAAGTGAAAATGCTTGACCACTGTCAAGTCAAATCATCCTAAGGAATCTGCAAGCAAATTTAGATAAAAAGATGCTGCACTGACTTGTGTACCAAGAATACTATGCTAAACACACACTTTCCCCAGCAAAAGGAGGCTGTCTTTGCTGTAACATTCAACGTCATCAATAGAGAGAAAACCAGTGACCAGTGATGATTCTCAGTTATATGAAATTCAGCTTTCTTTTTTTGTTAAGAAAAAAAAATACTCATATTCTAGAAGTTATAATTCATATAGTGCTAGTCACGCTATGTCTTCCCATTCCCATACAAAGCCTCTGGGACAAGGACTAAGAAAGCTTTGTACACGGCTCAGCATTGTGAAACTGTGAACCAGTTGAGAGCCATATAAAGCAAGTCATAATTTAGACAAATGTTCAGTCAACATATTTATGACAGAATTGATCCAGTGTAACTACAATGCCAAAAAAAAAATGGACCTGACCAAATATCTCTATGACTACTGATCATAATTTTCAAAAATGTTTCTCACTTTTGAACACAATCATTTTTGTAGCCAATGGCTTATAGCTTGAATGGCTGATGGCACATATACCCACAAAAGCATCAGAAAACCAGATGAACGTTTAATGCAATTGTTCTGTCCCCCCCTCCTCCATGAAAAAAAGATTTATCACATGTCTGTGAGCAGTTGTCCTGTGGGTTGAAAATACACTGATCTCAGGCTCTTCGTCACCATGGTTTCCTTTTCATTATTTCACAAAGAAAGTAACAAAATAACAAAACAAAAAGGGACACAGCGAAAATTGAAACTCTTCTGCTATAAGCAAGTATTTATATAAGCATATATAAGCAAGTATTTATTTATTTATTTATAACTCTTTTGTTATAAGCAAGTTTAGGGACCCTGGCAGTGTAGGGTTAATGGCTGGACTTGATGATCTTGAAGGTCTCTTCCAGCCAAACCATTCTGTGATTCTATTTTCCAGGCTACTGTTGACAAAGTTCCAGTAGAATCAATGAAGAATGCATCACAAACACTTTAGACAATCTTCTTCCCTCTAAGTTTTTATAAAATATATATATCCAGAAACTTATTGGAAGGGGAGACCGAGTCCACTGAAAGGAAAATAGTTGTTTACAGAATTTTGGGCGTCCTTGGAAAAGATTTATATGACGTCCATCGGGGCATTTTGGTTTCACTTTACTACTCTTTTGACCGCCTGTAAATCACTAAAGCAAGCCACAAGCCTTGGGGAGACATGTGCAGGCTTATCTCCTACATTAGAAACAAATCACAGACATTAGAGATGGAAAAGACCTATGAAATCATCACATCAAACCTCCCTAGCAAGCACACCACACAACTGCTGGACAGAGGACACAGGAATGAGATGCTGCAGCCAGCTACAGCCAAGATCAAGGAGATACCCATAAGGGGAAACATGTGGCTGAGGGGGACCAACTACCCAGTGCTCCCTGGATAGCAAGGCAGCATCCCACCAGTCAGGCTAAAGGAAGGACCGAGAAGCATCATGCCAAACCATTCTTAATATACTGGGCAACAGGCTGAAGACAAAGTAAGCTAATACTCTTGGTGGTATCCTGCCTTTTCACCAGTAAATATTTTTTCAGTTGGGAAGAGCTATGACAATAAATAATCTGGAACCTTACCTCATAACAAAATATGACTCTCTCAACCAAGATTTAAGTAGAAGCAGATTAGGAAGCACCACCCATTCCCAAGACAGAACACCAAATGTTAAAACAACAAGACAGACTTCCAGCCAAGTATTTAATGATAATGGTATAAAGTAGTGTTATACTCCAATAACTGAAACCCCATTTTGCCATGAAGCCTGCATAAAAATTTAATTTCCCTA
Organism: Corythornis vintsioides; assembly: GCA_025447755.1. Taxonomy (NCBI): domain Eukaryota; kingdom Metazoa; phylum Chordata; class Aves; order Coraciiformes; family Alcedinidae; genus Corythornis; species Corythornis vintsioides. Next base: position 10,491 of record JAOEGS010009255.1, on the reverse strand, counting down.
TAGTAAAACCCGACTGCTACAAAAGCCATTTTTAAATACATGAGTATTGGAAATTAGTATTTTAAATGTAAAAGCCCTGAGTTTCCTGTGTTTGAGGTTAGGTGAGCTAAAATTTAAGAGCTGGGATGAGGAATAGGAAGCTGATTCAAAGTTTTTTCACAACTCTCTGGGTAATAAAAATAATTTTACACATCAGTTTAAAGTTCATGTTCCACTTCAGTCACAACAATTCTATTTACTTCCTGAGATCTTGAAAATTTTGTATGTCAATGACTTTTTCCACCCAGTCATGCTCTCCTTAGGTGGTTTCTTCCAGCTCCATCTCTGCCTTTGGAAGTTAAAAGTTTGTAAATCATTGTCAATCCAGTGGGACATGTGAGCCAGAGTGAGCCTGGTCTGCTCTGATCCCTCTCCTCAGGCCATGGTCCTCAGGGCTGAGCTGCATTGAGCAGCCACCATCCCAGCTACCATCCTCCTGCCCAGATGTCAACAACCCCTTCCCTACCACACCTGTCCAACCACACTTGCCCTACAGTGCATATAAAAATAAGGTCCACATCTCTACTGCAAGCTCAAGCCTATCACTATAACACATGCTTCAGCAACTGCTCCTCTAGCTCACACACTGGGAGATAAATTTGAAATTACAAGGAACAAAGAAGATTCACATAAAATTAAAATGTTGAACCAGAAATAGTTTGCCTACAGCATTGTCATTAGAAACTCTCATGTAGCCTCTCTCTCCTTTCCTCTTACAGGATCTGTCTACTTGGTCCCACGGTCTCTCATGCTCATTTAAATACTTACATGAAATGCATTTTTCTGCCAGTACCAAGACTCTTGGTCTTATCAAGACAGCAAAAACAGTACAGTATATGACTAAGAAATATCTAACAGTCTGAAGCTTAAGTGTTGTCTCTAAGAAAAAACTGATTACAGCCAAAAGACATTCTTATCCAACCTGAAAGGGAACCTCCCGTTCATGAACTCCAGCTGAACCACATTTTTCTACTTCTCAACCAGGCTTTTGAAAACAAGATTTACTTTCCTAATTATACCTAGAGAGATACATTTTCAGCCTTTTAACAACAAAACTGCAGGACAGTAGCTCTCTTAAAACAGACATGATGATACAGACTACATTCAAGATGATGTGCTGAAATCGTGACTGAATGAGCTTAGATGACTGAAAGGAAATTCCACTTTCTCACAGGTACTATTATCCATGTTTTGGCAAGAAAATAATCTGTCTTTTTGAGTTTGAATCTATTTGATAACCTCCTTTTGAACAAGAAAGTCTAAGTCCTACATAATAAAGGATTAAGCATGTCAGTTCCCATTCTTCACCTGTAAGGCTGAATTGACTTTTGGGTAGTCCCATTTTTGAATGACAATTGAGATGTTCTTGAAAGTATGGCACTAGGTCATTCACCAGGCACTCTGCAGGGACTGTGCTGTGAAGCATTAACTACAGAAAGCTTAACAGAATGATAACATATTACTTTTTTTCCAATAAAATGCTCAAGTTTTTATATCTTTATAACATATCAATAAAAAAAAGACAGTGTTTCTTCATGGCAGTGATTCACAGCTGTCCCAGAACCTTCTGAAATATACTGCATTCTTTTGTTTGTAATTTTATTTGAAAACCCAGGAAGCTCAAGTGTGTCAAAGGACATGACTCAACTGTGCCATGAGGTTTATTTTTAATAACTAAAATCAAGCAAATGCAAAATGGAACAAAAATAAGCATTAATAATCTGTTCACCTTAACAAAATATGAAGTGGGGAGGGAAAATAACATGCAAAGTGTGTCCATTATTCATGCAGGCCAAAGCAAGAAAATGAAAATGTACCATTATATGCTTCATTCACTACTCCTGCTATAGGCCAGGAAAGGCTTACTTTAAAGTAGCACACTAAATCAGATAGTAGATGATACTATACTATCAGCAAAGCTAGTTCTACATTGTTAGACTTTTCATCAGGTGGACAAAAATACACCTTCCACTTGATAATTTTCAAAATATTTTTGCAAAAGTGCATAAGTAAAAGAAGCAATAGCAAGTCCACAGCAATACAAAACCTTATTTAAAAAAAACCTACAAACTTAGTGTTGGGTATCTCACTTGAAATCTATAGAATTTGTAAAGAAAATACTTCTTGTTATGCTGTCCTTCAGAAAGAAGTACAAATCAACAGAGCTGATCATCAGTAATGTAGTATCCATTTACAAAAGGCCTTACATCATTAAGTTTGGGATTAGGGCTTCAGTGAAAATGGGCCTGGCCAATGGATTGAGACAAATAAGGTACCTCTACCCTCAAGACACTTTTTTTTTGTTTTTCCTGGTACATATTGCAAAATAAATGCATTCCAGTGAAAAGTTCACACTCTTTGTAAGTTTATCCCTCACTTCACGAGTGAAGTTATTATGCTACCATAGGTTCTACTTCCAAACAACAGCACACAGACTGCTACTGTAGAGGAAAAAAGGTGTACAGCCATGTCCAAAGCTAGTGCACTGTACAGTTAAAAGATGAATTAATTCTTATAAGTTTTGGAATAATTTTGACATGAACTAACACATTTTCTTAACTGACATTCAAATAAAAAAAATCATCAAGATAACAAACCTTGTGAGTACTTAAAATGTTTTTACTTAATCAGCATTTTGAACTAGCATGAGAAAATAAATGTGTCACCAGCTATTATCATGTTACTTAGCAATGCTATGCTTCAAAACCAGGTTGTCACAAGGCAGTAGTGCCTCTTGGTCCAGTAGGAAATCCATGCTAGGTTTCTAACTCTCCACATCCTGGGAATATGAAACAGGATAGTTTTCTCTAGATTGTTATCTGGGATCTGGAGGTAACTGTACCAGTGACCATGCAGCCAGGTTCAGCAGAGCTCTGAGGGTTACTGGTGACATGCTACTCCAGACTTGCAGAGAAGCAAGCTGAAGACCCTTTTCCCCCAAGCTCTGCTGATTAGTCCTTCAGGTGAGGCATGAGCTGCTTTCTGCCAGAAGTTTCATGAACTTGGGAAGACTGATGTGCAAAGCCTCAAACTGCCTCCTACTTAGGCCTCCTGTTCTGTTTCCCATCAGTGACCTGCTGCAAGAGGGAAGCTACAGGGAGTGCCAAAAGCAAAGCATGATTATGGGAAAGCATCTGGAGGGAAGGAAATAGTTCTTCCTCCAGCATATTGACACCACTGCACAAGCAGCTCTGGCCCACTCCAAGTCTTTCACCATGAACCAGTGGAAACACCTCTGGCCACCCTCTCACCCATCCCATCCAGTCCAAAGCAATCCTCCAGCACAACCCCAATCAGTGAGAAATCATTAACGAATGAGACACAGCTAGTATGAAGCTCATGGTGCTCCTCTCTCTGAGACATGTTTCCTAAGTGCTGTCAGTCACTTCAAGCACAGAGCTGAGACAAGCCTGACAAAAACATCTGCAGCTGTGAAAACACAGGTTTGCCAGAGAACTTTCTAACTATCACAGCTGCTTAAATCGATTTCCTCCTGTCCTTGCCTTCAAAACCCAGGGGTTTGATACTATAATCTTGCAGTGGCTGCCACCCTGTGGCAAGTGCTCTCAAGCACAACAGAAGAGGAGTCCCTTGGACCTCAACTCCTACAGACATCCCCTGGAGTACACCATGTGTATGTGCACCTCTTTGCAGCTAGTATCTGAACCCCTCTGCATGTGCCCAAAGGACAGCACATTCCCAGTTGTATTTTTCTATGAAATTCCAAACTAAGGAACAGACTGGGAAGTTTGACAGAAAGTCATATCAAACTTCTAAGCTGTTGCTGAAAGCCCTACAAAAAAGCAACTCAGATCATGTAAATTCAGGCTAAGGCTCCTGAATTTTTCTGAATCCTGTTACAGTTCACTTCAAAGATAAAGACTGTGATCCTCCTTGTCCTAAAAAGGGCATCATCTGCAAACCTTTAAGACAAATTTCATACAGAAGTAATACTTTAAGTAATTTCATACAGAAGACTGTATCACAGGATGAGAAGAAAACAAGACATCTCTCTCACACACCAAGGGAAAGAAAAAGGGAGAGGCCTAACACATTTGTTTTAAACAGTATCTTTGAATTTCTCCTCTCACAGCTACCAGTGTAAATAATGAAGCTTTGGCAGCTTCTACTGCATATGTAATATTCTGGCAGAGGCCTTTCTTTGAGTATCTTTTCTGAGCAAGCAGGACAGAGAAAAGATTCCAACTCACACTGGCTGACAGAGAACTCCAGTGCCACCCACCACTGCAACAAGAAGTGCTGGAAACAGCTGCAAAAGGGAGCCAACAGGGATGCCCAGACAACAGTGATGCAGGATGACACTCGAGCACTGGGCAGACAGACAAGAACTCACCTTGGTCTGCAGCTGAGGGGCTTTCCACTGGCAGCTCATGGTCTCTGCTCCCTCCCTCTGCAGCATGCACTGCAAGGCAACACCCACAGCCCCATCAACTCCCACCAGCAGCACTGTCTTTCCACCTGTATGACACATGGAGGAGATACATGAGTGACACCTGAGGAGGAACTTCTTTACTGGGAGGGTTACAGAGCACTGGAACAGGCTGCCCAGAGAGCCTGTGGAGTCCCCTTCTCTACAGACTTTCCTCACCCATCTGGATGCATTCCTGTGTGGCCTGCCCTGGGTGATCCTGCTCTGGCAGGGGGATTGGACATGACAATCCCTAGGGACCCCTTCCAACCCCTAGCATTGTGATTCTATGAGAAGTCAAGTGATTCAGCCACCCTCAGCCAAAAATGCACTGGCACCAGGCTCTGTTGGGCCACAGAGCTGGAGCATCCACATCAACTCCTCAGCTTCAACAGGTCACCCACTGCCAAAGCCCTCTGGAAGGGCAAGCAATGCAGCTCAGAACAGGATAGCAGTGTGCCTGCACCACCACAGCAGCTCTTTTGGAGACCATGCAGTAATACAAACCACAGGTTTTAAGTTGTCTTCTGGCAACTCCATAATTCTAGTAATCAAATACTGCTCTTCTGCTTTCCTGGTATTTTATTTGCACAAATCCTTTCATTCCTATTTGTTATTAAGTACATTTGATCTCCTGTTTAGTGTTTTGTTACAGAAATCCTTGTCTCAACAATTATGAATCACTACAAGAGAGCTACTTCCAAAACTCTGCCTTAAACTAGCAGCATCTTGACACACTGTAAAGCCACTTGTTTAAACTTCCTTTTCAATGTTCGTGTTTACACAACCCAAACTAAAAGATTCACTCAGCAGTTATTTACAGGCCAGGCTGGATTTCTCCAAGTGTTCACACTTAACAAAATTTCCAAGTGAAATCCCTAAGTGATGTTTCTATTTTTTGTTTTGAAATCTGAGAATGCCTCAGGTGACTTCAGTGAGGCTAAATCTGTTGATGGCAGGTAATCTGCACCTCAGCTCCCAGATCTGTAGGACTGTGACATATGTCTGAAAAGATAACAGTCAGATTTCACTGAGGTTCACCAGCAGGGGGCGAATATATGCCAGGTGGGAAAACAATACAAACCAGAAGACAAAAGGTGAGTTTATATTTGTCTCTCAGTCAGTACTAAAATGGAGAAAATCTGTTAAGCTAAAATTAATGTAATAGTGTGTTGGGCTTGTGTCTGGCAGGTTTTGGTAGTGGCAAGGGCTACAGGGATGACTCCTGTGACAAGCTTCTAGAAGCTCCCCCAGCTACAGACTTGCCTCTGGCCAAGGCCAAGCCAGTCAGAAGGCAGAAGCACATCTACAATAAGATATTTAAGAGGGGAGAAAACCTACCGGGAAAGTTCTTTTGTTTTGGAGAGGAGGGGATGTGAGAGAAACAACTATGCAGACACTGAGGTCAGCAAGGATGGAAATGCACTGGAGCAGGCTCCCCTGCAGCCCATGGTGACACTGCAGGCTGACCCCCTGCAGCCCATGGGGATCAACAGTGGAGCCCATGGAGGACCCCACACTATAGCCAGTGGATATGCCCAAGGAAGGCCATGACCAAGGGAAGTCTGTGCTGGAGCAGTCCATCCCTGAGAGGACTGCACCCTGCAGAAAAGACCCATGCTGGAGGAGTTCATGAAGGCCTGTGGGAAGGACAACAGATAAGTTCATGGAGGACTGTCTCCCCTGGGAGGGACATCATGTTGGAGCAGGGGAAGACTGTGAAGAGTCCTCCCCCTTGAAGAAGGAGCAGCAGAGACAACGTGTGACAGACTGCAACTCCCATTCCCTGTGCCCCCGTGCACTGCAGGGGAGGAGGGGTAGGAAAAACTGGGAGCAGAGCTGAGCCCTGGAAGAAGGAAGTGGTGGGGAAAAGGTGTTTTTAAGATTGGCTGCATTTCTCATTATCCTGCTCTGATTTCAGTAAAAATAAAATTGGTGGTGGGCTTGCTGTTTAATTTCAATTGATGCATTTTTTTTCTTCCCCAAGACAAGCCTGTTTCTTACCTCCTGATTGTAAATGGTGAGCAAGCCCTCCCTGTCCTCGTGTCAGCCCTTGAGCTTTCGGATGTATTTTCTCCTCCTCATCCCACCAGAGCTGGGTGGGAGTGGGAGAGCAGCTGGGTGGTGGTTAGCTGTCAGCTGGGGGGGCCTAAACCACAACAAAGAATTACAACAGAAGGTCTCACCTAAATCTTTGAGAAGCTCCATCACAGCACACACTGCAGGAGGAACGAGACACTCTGAGGCATCCCCACGTACCAAGCGTCCTAGGTTTACATCGGATAATCTGCAGTGGAAATAGGTCTCACTTTAAAACAAAAATCAAAGCAGACATTTTCCTAACATAAATCCTCAGTAATGCTGACAACTGCTAATTCCAAGAGCAAACGGGTCTCATAAAAGTAAATCCTTTGATAGTCATGTGCTGTGGCTAATCTGTATCATCCCACATGCCAGTTAGACAAACACTGAGCCTCGAAAGAGGCCAGGAAAGGCATCTGTGAGTTAGCACAAGTACCCAGCAGCCCATGACACACAGGCAGCTCATCACTTGTGGTGGTGGGCTACTCACAGCACAACACAAGAGTAACAGTCTGCATTTGAGAGCAAGAAGGGTGCAGCAGCAGCCAAATGGTAACCCAGACATTTAAATTATGCCAGTGGCCTCTCCAGAGAGTAGTGCAACTCAAGATTGATTTCAAAGTTATGTTAATGGGTCCAAACTACTACAACCTGCTCTCCCACTGTGAGAGCATGCTGTAAGGAAGTTAAAACCTTCTCTGCAACTTTTCCAGGAATCCTTGTGAAAATTTGGGGATTTATGTTCAGTACTTTGTCCACTATTTGTGTTACTGAAGTACTGAAATACCTTGACTGTCATCAGTAAATCAGAACTTTGTTTTTGATCTCTTTGAAAAGACCATGTTCTGAATACACAGTATATAAAGATTAAAAAGATAATGATCAAAGAGGTAATGACTAAAATGTCTTCACCAAAAAACCTCTAATTGATTCAGCAGCATCTTCTATCATGGCTCAGTAACATAGCTAGACACATTGACTGAGGAATCCATTAATGAAAAGCACAGGGGAAAACTGATTTTACAGAGCTATCAGCCCTGCATCTGCTAATATTTCTCAGTGCTTCACTTACCCATCCACATCCTTCTCTGGTTTCACAGCATTCAATACCTTATTGCTACATAAGCTTTCTGGGAGGTCAAGGGCAAGGCCTTGCACGTTAGGATCCTCATTAAGTCTCAAGATTTCATTGACAATCTAGGAAATTAATAAAAAGCATTAAAGATCAGAAGAACAGACCAACAAAAAGTCTAATTAGAAGGGAATAAAGCATGTATTTTAAACTACGTTATGGCCATCTTTGCTTCCCTCACATATTACTGCAGCTTCTAAATGGAAAACTAATGTGTTTGTTTATATTTCAATGGGGTACCAAATAAACCACTCTGACTGCTCTAAATATTTTGCAAAAGCAATGTACATTACTTGACATTATGCTGCCAAAACATCTTTGCTTTTTACCATTCCAAATCTCAGCAAAAGCTCAACCCTGTAGCAGCTTCAGAAGATGCTTTTAGAAATAAGAAACCTTGGTTCCAACAGAGTTCAGAAGAGGACCTGATCCATAGTGATGTATTCTGTTCTGCTGTGACCATGAAGAACACAATAGAATAAAACACACTGAAGTTTTCTAATGTGAGAAATGTCACGTGAGCACACCTTTCCCTCATAAAAATAAAATCAATGTGCACACACCACAAAGCTGTATAACTTAACTGGGTCAATATGCAGCAGAAATGGTGTAAAAGGATTTTTCCCTCTGGTAACATCATGCCTTCCTAAAGTGCTTTTCATGTAAACTATTAAATATTATTGTTAAGTCTTACAATTGTAAGTAAAGATTATAAAAGCACATCTCTGGAATAGAAATGCCCTTTTAGTTTGCTGACTTCTGAGACAGAAACAGGTACATGTAATAAGAGGCTATGCAATGTGACAGTAATATACCAGTATACACTCTAATACAAAGGATGAGTGTACACACCACAATATGGATGTGAAAGCATCCAGTTTGCTTAAAAAAAAATAATTCTGAGATTCTACAAAATGTTGGGGGACTACACATCAATTAAAGGAAACAAGGGTCAATAAATAGCCTGAATCTAATGAGCTTCAAACTCAAACCTGCTTCCTGGGAAAATAATTCCATTTTCATTCCATTTCACTTTTAATTCAACTTTCCATCAACACAGCATTTAAAATACCTACAGCTCATGCAGGGAAAAGCAATCTTATATTACCTTGCCTTTACTGCACACAGGTAGTCGTGGCAAAACAAAAAGTGCAGAGGATTGAAATCCCTCTCCAGTTCCCAAACCAAGGAATGCAAGCCAGCATGTGGATTTTAACAGATGAAAAGAAACTTTCTTATATTAAGCAGGAAAGTAAAGCATTATGAACTTCCTTGAAATTATTTTTATTACAAAAATACCCTGCTTTTACACAGCACAACCACTTTGTAAGATATTACTTCAAAGTAACAGCAGTACTGCTGCATGCTCACTGCATCTTACCTATTTCCTACTGTGGTGTTCAGCAGATAAAACACATTTCCCAACATGAAGGGCTATTTCATCTTCATTTCAGAGGCTCACCCTTCTTAAATAGGTAGCTGACTATATCATTCACAGAACTAGACTACTAAAATTGTTCACAGTAAGTTCCTCACAATATATCTGGAGGCTCTTCTTGAAATTACACTCCAAGGCAGTAACATTTTAAAAACCAAGTGTACCAAATACACAACAAGACACAATATCCACAAGCCTGCAGAATTACCAACCTCACCAAGCACAAGGAGGCCAGCTGGGAACAGTGTCATCCTTTACTACACATTCCTTCACTGTTTTTACTTCCAGATGCCTCAGGACACTGCACATTAATATGGATTGCTTTATTTAAAACACACTTGATACAAGTGCTGTGCCTCCAACCTAATGCCTTCAACAGGGTAAGAAATCATCCCTCTAGACATTTTGGGTGGATGATTTTTTTTAAGCATGACAAGATCAATAAACAGGCAAACAAATTCACACTCCTCCAGATCAATTTCCCTGAATAACTTGGCAAGAATAAAGTACAGTCATAAAGCAACTGTGGCAGACACGATACCTGTGCTGGTATGAGGGACACTGCAGTTAAATGCCAGACATGAAAACAAAACATTACTCTGATGATTCTGCCTTAGCTTTCCAGGGGACAGCAGACAAGCCCTTTAATTTCCTTTTTTTTTTTCCCCACATACTTGCCCATAAGGGGATAATACTTGTTACCTGAGCTAAGACAGTTCCAACCTTAACTGGAGTTGTAGAGATCAGTTCAAAGTGATAATGAATGTCAGCAATAAATACAAGTTTATGATAAAAGGGAAGAGTCCTTCAGGTACTTCAGTTACCTCATCCTTGCTGATGTCTTCAGGGAGACAGATGTGCATAACACGTAGACCAACCTGCCACAAGAAAATACTTGTCATTACCAAAGGCAAGGAAATCATGACTAATAACAAGTATATTGGCTAAAGCTTACCTCTTTGGCAAAGTTCTCATTTGTTTCTTGAATCAAACAATCATTATGTGCCTTGGGGAACAAAAGAGAAACTAAGTTTTAAAACAATAAATTTAAAATGTTAGTGCACTAATGCACAGATCTATGCAAGAAATGTAGTGGGGATGTTTGCATTTAGTAATATTCAAATAAATAAAAAGCCTAGCAATTTTAAGAAAGAAGCAGAAACCCATACAGTAAATTTATTTTTTATTAGTTGGTGTTGAAATTACCTTGGCTTTTATAGACAAGTGGTCATTAATGTAAATTGAGGAAAGCTTCTAATCTAGTGAATATTTTAATAGATATTAATACATATTATTTCTACATCAATAATAATATATTATGTAATTATATAAATATATTCATATATATATTATTCTATATATGAACAATCA
>JAOEGS010009254.1:0-84878 GCA_025447755.1 Corythornis vintsioides | reverse complement strand
ACTACTGAAAAATTATATTATTTTATATACACACACTCCCCTCTATATGCTGGGTGGGGGAAAAGCTGCCCTTCTGTATCTATCACCATGTTATACACGGGTAGGTATATTAAAATATTTGTACATACAGAGTGCTAGAGACCACCTCATACAAATACATCAGTGTTCTATGTGTCTACACAGAGCCCCCTCTATTAATATATATATATTTAACATAGCAATATATGTAGATACAGCTGTATTTATGTATGTTATATGCATTTATATTTTTATACATAGCAAAGATCATGTGAGCAACTTCTGTCTCGCCATACGTCTGAGGGTTTTTTGGTTTGTTTTTAGGATTTTTATATTTTTTTATATACAGCTACACAAAGTCCTACAAAACCAAGACCCCCTTATAACCCTGTATCCCATATATTGTTCCTACCTGAGGGCGTTAAGCAAGCTGGCTGATGGTCTTCGAGGCTTTATGTCATGGAGAGTTGGAGAATGTCCCACAAGACTGTCTAACGCCATCCCCAGCTACAAGAAGACCTTAAAGCAGGACCTGGAGATGACAGGTCCATCAATATCTGGGAGATTTGAGGAATGAATCCACCTTGGCTCCTTGGCTATCACCAAGCCAAAAGGAACATGCGACTGGGAAAATCCAACACAGAGTCACCAAGGGCAGTTCACACTTGACATGCTCACCCATGAGAGCGTGACAGAGCACTGGCACAGGCTGCCCAGAGAAGTGGTGGCATCTCCATCTCTGGAGGCCTTGAAAAGCCACCTGGACTTGTTCCTATGTGAACTCCTCTAGGCACTCTTGCTCTACGGTGCCACTCTCCCCCTCAGAGCCTTTTCCCGCCATGGACGGTGCCACTGTCTCCCTCAGAGCCTATTCCCGCCATGGATGGTGCCACTGTCTCCCTCAGAGCCTATTCCCGCCATGGACGCTGCCACTGTCTCCCTCAGAGCCTTTTCCCGCCATGGACGCTGCCACTGTCTCCCTCAGAGCCTATTCCCGCCATGGACGGTGCCACTGTCTCCCTCAGAAACTATTCCTGCCATGACAGTGCCACAGTCTCCCTCAGAGCCTTTTCCCGCCATGGATGGTGCCACTGTCTCCTTCAGAGCCTTTTTTCCGCCATGGACGTGCCACTCTCCCCCTCAGAGCCTCATCCCTCCATGGACGGTGCCACTATCCCCCTCAGAGCCTTTTTCCGCCATGGATGGTGCCACTGTCTCCCTCAGAGCCTTTTCCCGCCATGGATGGTGCCACTGTCTCCCTCAGAGCCTTTTTCCGCCATGGACGATGCCACTGTCTCCCTCAGAGCCTTTTCCCGCCATGAACGGTGCCAGTGTCTCCCTCAGAAACTATTCCTGCCATGACAGTGCCACTGTCTCCCTCAGAGCCTTCTACTGCCATGGATGTGCCACTCTCCTCCTCAGAGCCTCCTCCTCCTGCCATGGACGTGCCACCTTTCCCCCTCAGAGCCTTTTCATGCCATGGATGTGCCACTGTCTCCCTTCAGAGTCTTTTTCTGCCATTGACGTGCCACTCTCCCCCTCAGAGCTTTCCCAAGCCGCTCCTGCCCCATAAGAGCACAGGGGCAAAATGGCGCCCAGCTCCCCACAGGAGGAGAGCAGTGCACTGGCTCCCCGCAGCGGCAGCAGGCACACAGAGCACAGACCCCACAGCTCGGGTTGGAGCTGCTGAAATCACTGGGCTCCACTGCCAGAACACTTTCTTTTATCTGAAACCAACTGCTTCATTTCAGAAATTACCAAAAACATTTGAGGTTTTGGTCTTTTCTTTGTTAACTTTTTATTTTTAGGTCACTTCAAATTGAAAAGAAAGGTTGAAATTAACAATATTCCAACTTTTCTCTCTGTTTTAATTTTTGGTAGGCCAAAACTCTGCTGAAGGTGTCCCAAGTGCATACAGAAAGGCAGTGTGTATGTACCCCCAAAAAACCCACAACACCCCTTGTTTTTCCACATTATCATTAATAGTTAAAAATTCTGCCCAGCTCTGGTAACATTTGATACTAAATTGCTGCATCTGTCTGAAGGCAATCATCTCAAACATCACATTTACCTCTGTGCCAGCCAAAACTCCACAGGGGAGCTTTGCTCTCAGTGCAAGGCAAGACCTACAACAGGAGGAAGAGCCAGCAGAACAGGGGCACAGTCCCCTGTCTGGCCTGGCCTCTCGTGCAGGGATCCAGCAGCAGCACAAGCCCCTTTCAACCTCCTTCTGCCTTGGCTCCACCTGTGATGTTCCTACTTCCCTCTCTGTGCCCAGCAAAGACTGCTGGCCATGCTCCCTCTGCCCCACTGATGCTCCCTGCATAGACCCTGAAGCAGGGTGGTGCTGCTGGGCTGTGGGTCTTAAGGGAAACAGCCAAGACCCCACTTGAGCAAGAAGATGGGATGGATTTGTGCCCTTGCTGAACTCAGGCAACCTCTCAGAGCAGGCAAATACTGGGATAAGGAGGCATAAGCCTGCTGCCAGCTGCCTCAGTTTGCAGAAGGAGCCTGGCTGTGCAGGGTGCTCTCTCAGAGGACCCTTCTTCAGGTTAAATTCTGACCCAGAGCACCTCACCAAGCCCACCCCTCCTTACTGCACACATCTCACCCAGAACAGCCTCAAGAGAAAAAAAAAGGGGGAAAGGGAGGTTATACAAGTTGACCAAGGCTGCTCTGCCTTTGTGCTCTGCCCTGTGCCTGCCCTACCCCCTGCAGTGGGGGGCTGGGACCCTGCTGGAACCCCAGCATGGTGCTCACCCCCCTCATGGTGACCCATCCTGCCACACTGCTAAGCAGCCCCCATCATGGCCCAACACAGTGTGAGGAAGAGCAAAGCAAACAGGTCTTAGTGCAGGGCTAGGACACCCCAGATTGAGTCACAGTTCCCCGTGTGCCTTGCCCAAGCTCTGGTCTATATGAGAAAATTCAAGCTTTCTAAAAAAAAAAATAAAAATTTCAGTTTACAAACCTGTCTGAGAGTAAGTAGCTCTGAAGCCAAGAATTTACAGAGGAGAATTACACTTGCTCATGGGGCTGTCAACTGCATGTAGTTCACATCTGACAAATGCTCTGTGTGCAAAATGGCTTGAGCCCAAGCTGTTTAAAAAGAGCTGGATTTAGGTACTTGGTACATGCAACTAAGCTGATGACAGTATAATATCATTCAGAGTTTTACATTCCATCTCCAGCATGTCATTTTCCTACCACAGCAATGATCCTTCTGGAGCCCTGAGGAGACTTCAAAACCTTTTGTGAAAATATTAAGTCTACTGAGGGCAATTTTATAAACTATAAAACTTGCACAGAATTGCTGAAGTCATCTCAGGGTACAAAGAAATCCATATTTCCTGGCTGTACAAAAGGCAGAAGAATCATCCTTTAGCTGTGCTTTCAAGACCAGAATTTGCAGCCATATAAAATCCATTTTGAGAGGTCTAACAGTGAGCCCCTGCCAGAACCACTGCAAAGGGCTGCTATGAGAAAACTGCCACTGGGCTTTACACAAACATTAAAACAAAGTTGTACCAGAGCCCTGCTTTGAAGGAAATGTGAAACAGTAACTGCCCTCCACTATACCCAAGTTGAACTTCAAATACCTCAGCTCCATCTGCAATAAACTGATGCAAAGTTTTAAGAGGGAGACACCTGGTACCTGCAGAGCATCTTTGTTTTACAAACCCATCCTTGTTGTGAGCTAATTTTGTCCTCTTACCAGTCTGGTGCTACCAGACATCTAATGATATGAGGGGAGCATTAGTTCATTTTTAGCATGCTGTGGATTAAGCAAAGCCTCCATAGTGAGGCTGCTCCCACTGCTGAATTCCAGCAACACCACAGCTGAATTGTGAGGTGCCCTTCTCTTGGCCAGAGAGCCCAACCTGTGAGCTGTCAGCTCGAGGAGAAAAGCAGCAGAAGAAAGTCAATCTGAGAGCCTTTATGCAGGCAAAGCTCTTGGCTTGCAAATAGGCACTGCAAGACTCACCCTTCTCTTTGAATGTTGCCCTGGCTTGACTGGACTTAAAGCTGTGACCTAAGACTGACCTTGAGTGATGACATTTTTTGCCGAGGAACAGAAACATCTGACCTGTAGCAATAACAAAGAAAATAATCAAGAATTTTATATGTCTATATACAGAAAAAAAAATAAAATATATATATCCCCCTCCCTGCAGCCTGGCAGTGAACAGGGACTGAGCTGTGTGAATCCAGCCTGTGCTTACCACCCCTACACCCTGCTGGGGTGACCATGGAGATGCAGCCAACCCTGTCCCTGCCCAGACCCCACGGTGATGTGCTGGGACCCCATGAGGAGAGTCTGGTGACCTTCCAGCTCCTGAAAGCTGCTGCTGGGGAAGATGGTCCCGTCTTAATGAGCTTAGCTGCTAATGTTTCGTTTGGCCCCCTCTTTTACTGTATTTGCTGTATCGTGAGCATATATAGGTATAAATATGTGTTTTCCTGACTCTTCCAAAGCCTCCCTCCCCTTACCCGTGATCAGGGGAGGGTTAGAGGGCTTTTTCAAGCGATTATGATAATGTGCAACCTTTGCTCCCGAGTCATTCACACAGAAAGCACAGACGAGCCCCCCTGCTGTGAGGTGACAGCTCTGTCTGGCTCTGCGGGGCTTTGGTATTCAGAGCTCCACGAGGTCATCGCTGGAAAAAACCTTGACGGTGATGTGACCTGGCACCTCGGCTGCTTCCCGGCCGCCTCTCCCTCGGAGCTGCAGAGTCTGCTGTTCTCTGGGGTCACCGGGTGAAGCTGCCAGCACCGCCTGCCCGAGGAACTGGTCACAGAAGATGTTGCTGTTCCAGACCTGGAGACAAGGGAACAGGAATAAACTCAGCTGGAGCAGTGCTGCTCTCACACTCCACCTTGAGAGGGTTGTGCTGGAGGAGGGTCACCCCTATTAACCCCTTGAAAAAGCAGTGAGGAGGGAAGCACCACTAAATTTAGCTAATTGTCTAGAGAGCATGTGGGAGATGCTGGATTTACATGCTCATTTACATACACAATGCAAATAAGGAGCTAAATGCAGCTTTTTGCTTTCTAGGTCACAGCCTGACTAGAAGAGGAATAAAAATGACCTGTTCAAGCATAACAGCAGTAAAAAACCTCCATGTGGTCAGCCTGCCTGCATGGGCTCACCTCTGCACTGCTTTTCCTCTCACTGTGCTAGAGCCAGGTCCACACTGCTGCAGCAAGGGACAGCAGGGGCTTTGGTGTCCTTGGCCATGTCCTTTGTCACTGCTTGGGATGGGACTGGGTATATAGCAAGCAGCAACTGAAACACTATTACTGGGGTGATTTGCTGCTAGTGTTTGGTCTGTGGAGTTCTTTGGTGTCTAACTTTCAGTTATCCTGGGAACATCAAAGTGTTTGAGCTGCATACTACAGAGAGATGGGGTGGGGTCTTGTGTAAATCAGCTCTTTACTAAGGGGTGGACAATCCTACACGTGCCAGGAACACAGACTGTGTTCCAGCAGCTATTGTATCAGTTCCCTCTAATCCAGAAACACATTCTGTGGCTTGGGGACAAGAGTCCTGTCATTCCCCTCCTATTTGTAATACTTGCAGAACAGAGCTGATAGTTCAGGAGTACTGTGGCCCAGGAGTACTATGCACTGGTACTTTTAAAGCTCATCTGGTCCAACCCCCCAGCAGGGAGCAGGGATATCTGCACCTAGAGCAGGGTGCTCAGAGCCCTGGCCAACCTCACCTGGGATGGTGCCAGGGATGGGGCAGTGACCACATCTCTGGGCAGCCTGGGCCAGGCTCTTGCCACCTTCAGTGGAATAATTTTCTTCCTTCTCTCCAGTCTAAATCTCCCCTCTTTTAGTTTTAAATCATCACCTTTTCCTGTCCCAACAGGCCCTGCTCAGAAGTCTGCTCCATCTCTCTGACAGGCACCCAGAAGGTCTCCCTGGAGCCTTCTCCTCTCCAGGCTGAACCCCCTCAACTCTCCCAGCAGAGGGGTTCCATTCCTTGGATGATTTTTGTGGCCTCCTCTGGACCTGCTCAATACCAAGCTCTGTTTCTCCAGCTAGTGCTGAGGTAAGCAATGTGATCTAGTTCCCTCAGGACTGGAATTCAAGGTAAAAAAATTCTTAATAGTAGCTTTAGCTTTGGTTTTTCAAACACTGACTCAACACTTGGCTTTTCTTTGTCTCTGTTTCATCAGGTACCAAATGAGGCAAAAGGCAATTCTGTAAATTGTTTCAAAGCCTTGGAAATAAATCTGCCTCCTGATCCATAAGTGTCCTCAGTTGCTGTTTTCTGGAAGAGATCTAGACCAGAGAATCACAGAGGAGGGGAAGAGCTCCGAGAATAGCCCAGTAAGGGGAGCAGAGGTTCTCCCACTCCCGGGTACATGTCCTAGCAAGGAAGGATGGATTGTGCTCTCCTGCCTGCCCTGAGCAGCCCACCCTGGGTGGCTCATCTCACCTGGATGATGACAGGGCTGTGGAGGCTCTTCTTGTAGAAGATGGCCTGGGTGTTGAAGGCGGCGCTGGTCGTGTCGCGCTGCACCGCGGAGCGCACGCTCTGCCTCTCACACCTGATGAGCACGTAGGGGTCTGCTCCTAAAACACAACCAGCACAACCCTTGGGACACAGAATTGCAGCTGAGACCTGCCCAGGAACCACCAGAAGCAGCTCCCTCCTGTGTCTGGCAGCTACTGAGGGCAGGAGCAGGGCACCAGTGCATTTCACCTCCGCTGCTTGCTGCCCAGTGCCAGCAGAGGGGAAATGTCTGCTTCTTGGAACAACTGTACGCTCAGAGCTAGCAACCAAGCACCATTTGCTGGGAAAACACTCCTAGACCAGGACTGCAACCTTTCCACATCCCCTGTGAAATCCTCCTGGCTCATCTAACAGACAATCCTCAAAGAGAAGCTCTGAGCTCCTTTACACTGCTCTAGGTGCAAGAGCCAAAATGCATCTGTGCATTTGCGATCTGAGATGCAGTTCTGGGCATCTGGGACAACATGGAAAGTAAAACTGCTCATGATCCATAATTCCTAAGGAGGGCAAGGAAGGGAACTGCCCAGAACTACTCTGAGATGACTGAAAGCACATCTCAGTGCCCATCTTTAGACTGCCTAGCTTGAAAAGGCTGCCTGCTGTATTCTGTTATGGGTTAAGAGGTGTTTTGAAGAAGCAGCTTCTCTTCCAGAAAGCAAAATATTGTCAAAATGCAATAATATTTTTCAGGAGTGCACTGGCTTTGACAGAATTTTCTGTGGGAAACTGCCAAAGCAAATCCTCCCCAGTTTCCCATTTCATTCTCATGAACCTGAGAAGTCCTTTGGTTCTATCATTGGGATTGTTGTCATTTGAACATTTTTGTTATCACAACATGTTTGTAGCTATTATAGGTCCTACTTAATGCTTTAAATTACAGTTTAATCACACATAACCCACTGAGATTATTCAGCATTCTAGAAATGCTTTGTTCCTTTTACACTAAACATTTTTACTTTGTTCTAAGTGTTGGTATTTTCTTTCCATTCCAGTAGGGAGCAAGAACCAATTTGGAAACATCTGTCTTTATCCTCAGACAGAACAGACCATTCCACTTTCTAATTAATTTCTAATTAAAACACAGGCACTTCTTTTTAATAGAGCATTTCAAAACAACTGTTTCTGTCCATTCCTATTTCTCATGACAGAATACCTGTTTTCCCACTTTGCTATTATTTAGGTACCAATTCTAGACACACCACTGAAGGTGTGTAAGTGTAAGAAGAAGTCAGACTCCTGATCACTCCACACATTCCATTACCACCTACTTGAAAACCCCACCACTGGAATGCCAGCCATAAGGCAGCATCATTTCAAGGGAAGTTTCAGTTTGTAATGATGATTTTTTTAAGGATGGTTTTCCTCACAACACATCACTCACTGGCAGGAACAGACACCAATAAACAAACCACAAACCAGCCACATCCAAACCAGAAGGAGCTACTTCTGCTTAGGAGAAAGAAACAGCTTTTTCCATGTGCTGCACTTCAAGTACACCTGGCCAGACACGTGCCAGGCCAGTTACCCTGACAACATCTCACCCTTTTCTGCAGCAGGTAGCAGTGGATCAGCTTTTCTGACAGGCAATTCTTTTCTGTGTCACTGGCTGGGGATTTAGCTCTGGGACATGGGGAGGCACCACACTGTGTGGCCAGAGATGGGAAAGCTCCCCCCTTTGCAAGAGATTGGGAAAATGGAGCTGGATAAAATGGGGTCTTCCATGAAATGATGTCAACTGCTTTGGCTGAAGGCAAAGAGCAAAGCAGCATCTGATCATTAACAGTAATTAAGAGATAAAGGGCAGAAGAAGAGGTGGGGAAAGGACACAGAGTTTGCAAGCCTATCTGCTAGAAGAGGGAGCTGTTAGTGAAGGGACTTGCTAAGTGACAGGAAAAGCAGAGCTAACACTTCAAAAACTAGGTTCACATTCTCAGGAGGAGACAGAAAAAAACAGAAGAGGTAGAAGAGGAACATGAAAGGTACCTGCAGAGCACGACCTCCTGATGGCACTGCTGAGTAGTCAGTGTTATTAAGGGGAACTGGCTCCAGTTCCAGAACAAAGGAAAGAAATGGGAGAGCTGCACATGTGGGATGAGACATGGGACATTCCCAGATACTCTTAGTTCTTTGCAGCTCTGGGCCCGGATTGTCCACAGGACAAAGGCAATGCAGAAACAGCTGCAGACACAGAAAAGCAGCATCCTGGTGTTTGCCATGAGCTGGGAATGAAAACAACTGGAGCTGCTACTCTGACAACTACTCTGGCAGTGGAAAGAAGACTCTCCCCACTCTCACTAGACCACCCTTGCTGGCATATGGAGAGCTGGGACCAGTACAGTCACTGGAAAAAGGGCCAGGGCAGGGACCATGCTGAGACACAAGCACTGCCTTGGGAATTACAACAGGTTGGTTGGCCTTTTGTAGCTGAGTCTGCTCATGTGGTACCTCTTAGCTTCTCCTGCAATAAAAAAGTCTTTCCACTGGCATCAATAAATCCTCCCCTCACTTCTGTTCCATTTTCAATCTGCTTCCCTTCTCATGCTTTGGTTAGATATTTGCCAGCTGCTTTTTGCCTTCTCCTATTTCTCAGGCTGCTCCCAAAGCAACTGCCACTAAAGGCACCAGGTGCTCTGCTTACCAGGTATGTCACACACTATGTATCACAATACCTAGTTGAGTAAAAAAGTGGTGAAAGAAAAAAACTGATGATAGACTGATTTTTTTTTTTCCAAAGGCTTGATGAATTCAATAGTAAATCAGAAATAGTATCACTTGACCCAATTATGCTTTTTTTTTTTTCTCAGCAGAAAAAATAATCAAGCAGCAGTTTTGCTCAGGTTTAAACAGAAAAATCAGTGAGTCCACTTCCTATAGATGGTTCTTCCCACAACAGGTTACCTTTTCAGTTCTCAGGGTAATCAGCAGCCCAAGACTAGATGCTGAAATCCAAGATACTTCAACTCACCCTGCCTGTGTGAAGGTCCAAGAGTATTTGGGTTATGCTGTCAGTCCTGAGGGTCTGTGTCACAATCCACCAAATCCCACCAGCTCAAGCCTGGCCTCTGGCAGCTGCTGGCAACAGTTTGTAATGATCTTGTCAAAAGACTATAATTGTGCTAAGGATTTCAAAATACTAAGGGTGGAGAATTGGCTTTTACTGCTTTACTGCAGGGAATGTTAGAGAAAAATGTTCAAGGAATTTTAAAAGGCAAAAAAAAGTCACCCTTAAAAAAATGACAAAGTCCCTCAAGGCAGGAACAAGAACATGCTGCTGCTTTTCTTTGCACTGCTCTGCTATTCTTATCACATACAGCCCCTTCAGTCCCACCTTGGGAAGGTGCTGGAGTGTTTGCAGCTCCTGTTCTCCAAGAAAAGTACCAAGAAAAAGGAAATTAATCAATTTTCTGCATCTCTTTCCTCCAACATTCCTGCCCACTGAAGAGACAACCAGACTTGACAGAAAGTGGCTGTCCCAGTGAAAAGAACATTCAGTCAGCACTCAAGGGTGTCAGGAATAACTAAGGGAACTGGAATGAAACTGCAGCCAGCTGGTGGGAGAAGCCTTACAGCTGCTTTGTGAGACTGAAGATGAACTGTACTACAGGGCTAAGTCTGATGCCTTCTCTACCACAAGTAGTGAATGCAGCTGAGCTCATCCACATCTTACACTGAGAGAGCTGAAGAGTCATGTGGAGCAAACACAGCAGATGTTTCATGAGCCTCTTGTTCCCTGTTCCAACTTCACCAGGGTATCTTTGCTCCTTTGTCTTCTCCACACCAGCCATTCAGTGCTGGATGTGTCCACCCTTTTCTCTTGCACTGGTCATGGAAAATGAAGGCTGACAGAGAGCAGGAGTAGGAAATGAGGAAGCAAAGGGCAACTGGACAAGTCTCCTAATCAACTGTCAACATCAGGTGTCAGAAGGACATTTTAGTGTCCTGCATGACACTTCCTTTGATGCATAGATACTTATTCCTGGACCAGTCATTTAACCTCTCCCTGTCATAGCTTATCCAGCTGAAAATGGTTGTTTGAAAACCATCATTTCCTCACTGAAGTGCTATTAAGCTTGTAATGAATAACAAAGTGCTCTGAAGGCTGTGAATGACAGTGCTGAGTGAAGTGTAACACACTACATGAGTCTGTGAGATTCAGCTGTCTCCCTGGATAGCTTCCATTTAGAAAACACATAACCCTCAAAGGTGAATTTCTTACTAATCCCTGCAGAAAGCTTCTCAGGAGGGTGTGGCTGCTACTGCCCATCTGGACCAGCAGAGATGACAACTCTTACTGGGTCTGCATCATATTCACCTGATCTCTCCTTTTGAGCAGATTTTACAATGTACTGAAAAACAAACACCCTAAATCTTCAGTTTCTTTGGCTAATTTCTGACTGCTTACATCTCAACTCAGATCACCCTCAGAGGACTGAGGAAGCCTCTTCCAGGCTGGCTTTACACTTACCTCCTGATCTGTCTTGCTTCTGTAAACCCTCTGCAGAGAGAACTTTGATTTGGGTGACTCTACGTGGATAGCCACTAAGAAGATTCCAACATGTCATCTTTGGCTTATCTGCCTTCAGCTCCCTGCAAATATCAAGAGAAAAGCAAGGGAAGCAACAAATATCAAGTCAACTATCAGCAGTTATGGAAATTTGGCATGCTGAGCACATGAGATTTGTTACCTTCATTCATCTACTGTTTTGGAAGTTTGTGGTACAGAAATTACAGACTTCAGAAATAAAAGCAGAACAAATTAAAACCAAATGTTTGACATCCTTTCCACGGCAGCAAAAGAAAAGCCCATGACTTTTAACTTATGGAAAATAGAGACCCAAACAAAACTGTGCACCAGGTTCCCAAGTAAAAGCATCCTGACCAAATCCCAACAAGCCATCTGCAAGGTCTTGGAGGTGACCCTGACCATCTCAAGGGCCTAGTTCTGGAGAGAGGGGGCAGTTTAGGGCAACAAAGCTGGGGAAGGGCCTGGAGAATAAATCTTATGAAGAGTGCCTGAAGAAGCTGGGACAGTTTAGTGTGAAGAAGAGGAGGCTGAGGGGTAATCTACAACCACCTGAAAGGACACTGTAGATTGGTTGGTGCTGGTCTCTTCTCACAGTTAATTAGTGACAGAACAAGAGGGGATAGATTCCAGCTGACCCAGGAGAGATTTAGACTGGAGATTATTGAAAAGTTTTCCCAACAAGAGTAGCCAGAGCCTGGCACAGGCTTCCCAGGGAGGGGGTTGAGTCACCAGCCCTGGGTGTGTTTAAGGGTCATCTGGATGCAGTTTTGAGGGACATGGTTTAGGGGTGAACTTTGCAGAGTAGGGTTAATGGTTGTAATGGATGATCCTAAGGGTCTTTTCCTACCTGAATGATTCTGTGATATGAGCTAGTGAGTCAGGAATATTTGAGGGCAACAAGGCAACCACTTGCAAGGAAGAGCAGCCAGCGTGGGCGTGGGAAGATCTCCCCGTCGCTGTGAGTGCAACCTACCTGAGTTTGGATGGCACATCAGTGAAGAGCCTGAGGATAAACTTGGCAGTGATGCCAGGATGGTAGGTAGTTGGGATGAGGACATAACGACCTTGCTTGAGGATCCTCTTGAGGAACACGGTGCGTGTGTTGCTGTAGGGAGAGGTGGCTGCTCTCTCCTGCACTGTCAGCTGGTGGAGTCGATACCTTCTGTTGTCCTCCACCTACAGTACAGGGAGTAAAGCAGGCAGGGTGCCAACACCCAGGGTTTGCCCTGCACATCACCCAGCTTTTCATGGGCAGAAAAGACAACCTGCAATAAAGGCAAAAAAGAAAAACCCCAAAGCCATAGAGGAACCATCTGTGTGTTGCTCTGAGCCTGGGAGGCAGGCTTTAACTATTGACATCCTCTTCAGGGAACTGATATTTGCCACATCACTGTTAAAACCTAAACCTATTTCTTAAGCAGCTCCTCAGGGCAAAGACAGCCCTACATTTTTTTCTGCTAGTTCTCTTTTTGTCTTCAGATAATGTAGACCATGGTCTTCCAAAGGCCTTTTTGTAATGATAATGAGCCTGGAAGGTTAGAAACCTTCTGAAAGAGAAAAATAATTGATCAGGAATTAAGACAGGGCACTGATACTTTCTGAAGGTGTGATTTTCTTCTCCAAGCCTTTCCAAATTAGACATACAGGCATGAAGAAAGCAAGCTAAGTTATACTGCTTTCTGCAATGACACTTTTCAGGATGTGTGGTTAGCAAACAAATAGGTGTGATACAGATCTCAGCAGCTCTGTCTGGCTGTTAAAGACTGACTATGGTTTAGGGTAGAGCCCAGAGAGTGTAATCCCACTAATCTTCACTCTGTCACTTGGCTCTACTTGCTGATGAAATGGAGGCAGGAAAAAGGAGAAAAAAAAATCCTTCCACTTTCAACAATTACAATTTTTTGTGCCCTTTTCAAAGCTTGGAGTAGGAAAAGCACTTAAAATTCTTTTTCAAGAGGGAAAAATGTCTGATGTCCATTTAGTTCAAATAGAGTTTGAACTGAACTAAATTCAGTGTAGTTGAATAGCCTGGCTTGTGCCAACTCTGGTGACTGAGTGCAGTACACATGCTAGGCTCATGGTGAGAGGAGAGCCAGACCCACTGATAAACGTGCCCCTGTCTGCCACAGATCTCAGTGCCAGGATGAAGCACATCTCAAATCCTGGCCAGGCTGAGCCAGGAGTGCAGGTGCCTGCCTGCCTACCTTGAGTATCTCAAAGCCAATTGGGATGCTGTCTCCTTTTCCCTCTTTCTTGTACTTGCGGCGATCCTCCTGTTGTAACGAGACCAGCACCTTGTCTTCAGCCTTCTTGACATCAAAGATGTACTAGGAGAAAAGAGCAGAGTGTTAGAAATGCCTTGGGACACTGATTATAAAACCATCAGCAAGATGTGTGCATGTGAAAGAGGCAATTGAAAATACATGTGGAAGTGGGAGGAGAGTTCTCCATGTAACAGACATTCCCAGCAATTCACAGCTGAAAATTAATGCTAATAAGGATCTTTAAACAAAAGTATCAGAGACACTGAAACAGGTATTTTGCATAAAGGACAGCACGTAAAGACAGAGTCCAGATGGGGTTTGAAATTTACAGGCCCTGCTCAAGTTAAAAGAAGAATCCAAAATGAATTAATCTTCCAAATCTTGGTTTAAAAAAGCCAACCCCAAACCCACAGCTTTGGGCCACACTTTCAATTTGTTTAATATAAGAATGACAGAAATGCTAATTTTGGTCTCTCTCATGTTTCCTGAAAGTCTTAGGAATACCCAGTAAAAAGGAATAAGGACTACTGCACCTTTAACTTGCAAATCTTTTATCCAAACTGTTTTAAGTAAACTTGAATCAACTTGGGTTGGGGACCAGTCAAAGGAAATGGTTTCAAAGTTAGGCAGCAGTTCCTATCTCAATAAACCAGACTTGCATTGCTTACATCATGTGGATGCTCCATCACTAGATGTTGGACCAGGTTGGAAGGAGCTTTGAGGACCCTGCTCTAGTGGGAAGTGTCCCTGCCCATGGCAGAGTTGTTGGAACTGGATGAGCTTTAAGGTCCCTTCCAACCCTGACCATTCTGTGTTCTCTTGATGCTCCAGTTATCACTACCAGAGCAGTTCATGAATATGTACTCTTTCAGTAGACAAAAAAAATAGTCAGATACATGTTTCTTCATAAGACAATAATGAAACACTCAAGTCTGTTCACTATAACCCCCCCTTTTCATGCTGTTTCATGCATACAGAGGGTAAATCTGAGCTGGGAGAAGTAGCAGGAGGAAAGAGGACACTACAAGTTTAGACAGATGCTGTATCCCTCCATCCTCAAAGACCTTTACATGTGAAGCAACCACATCAAAGACAAAACTGCAGCTGCACACAGCTGGGTACTGTGTGCACCACACATTCTCATTTAAGCCAAAATTCTCTGACAGCATGGAGAGGAAATCATCAGTGGTTCAGTTCCTCCCTCCCTGAGCTTTGCTCTGAGTTGGATGCTGAGATTGCCTTGGTTACTGTTGTGAAACGATATCATGACCTCACATCCCTCTGTGGTTAGAGCTCTGCAGAGCAAGGCACTGTCCCATTCCTCAGCCTCACTGTCCCAGGCAGTGCCACATCCACAGGGAGGAAACACCAACCTCTAGCAGAGTTGGCAGAAGCACAGCAGCGTTGGAAAGAAAATCAATACCTTGCCAAGACCTCATTAGTTGTTCATGGTATTTACAGTCCAGATTGGCCTCCTACAGAACTAATGCCTGCTCTTCTGGGCTGGTTTGGTGTAAATTCAATGCTTCTTTGTGCTCTTATTTGTGTGTCTATCAATAGTGTGGGAGAGAAAGGACAGGGCCCTGAAGAGAGTCCCAGGAGTTGTAAGAAGCCTCTGCAGAGAGGCTCTAAAAAGTGAGATATCAACAAGCAGCAGAGCCAGTGGAGCACATTTTAACTCTTGTCCCTGCTGAACCATGTGCAGTGTTACCTTGTCAGACAGCCCAGAGTGTTCCAGGGCAAATGGAGGGGTGGATGGGGAATGGTGGGAGTGCAGGAGAGCATTCTTGGTCTGGTGAGAGGCACACAACTGTGACCATTTTGAGCTGATGGCATTTTGTCCTAATGGGTAACAATCTGGAAGTCAGCAGGTGGCTGTAGGAATACATTTATACATGGCTTAAATTCTCTTATTTTATAGGGACTGGAAGTGTCACAACCCCTCTTTGTGCAGATAAACCTCACAGGCAGCCTCAGTATCAGGCATTTCACTTGGGGAGAACAGAGATTATCTTTAGACAATGCCACAATAATTTCTGATGGCCCCAAGCTAACATAAATTTGTTCCAGTGCTGCTATTAAGAGCCTTTTAATCAACCAGCCCTGAGATAACACTGGAATCAAGAGAACTTCCATTACATCAGGCACTGCACTCAACCATAACATGTATTTTGTTCTCTGCAGCAACTAAAGGCTTACAGATGAGACCCAGACAAGCAACTGGAATGCATCCAAAATCTTACAAGGGGAATATCTGACTAAAATCATCCTCTGGAAATGAGGCACTGGCAGAAGACAGGGAAGAGCTACTTCTCTGTCTCCACCTGGATGAGCTGGGAGTGTGAGATTCACTCCTGGGCTGGACAGCAAAGGCTGCACTGCTCCAATATCCTGCAGACAGAATCCTCCCATACAAGTGCAGAGAGGCAGACACAAGAATGTCTTTCATTAATCTGAAGTATGTGGTGAGTTACAAAATAACAGAAAGGTCAATTTTCAATGTAATAACTAAAGCACTAAGTGCCCAGATCTCACTGACAGGGATGGGAATTATAGGCTTGAATTTACTGGGGTGAAAATGTACAATTCTGAGAAGGGAAGGAAGGTGAGAAATGAACAGATCAACTGTTACATTGATGAGAGGGTGAGCTTGGGGAAGATCCAGATACTTTCAGGATCTAGTTAAAGCAAAGGGATACTGATTAAATACAGTGGACCACATCCTCAAATGGAGTTCTGTCAGTAGAAAAAAATCAAACTTTGCTGCCTTTTTGCAACTGGAAACTGCAAGAAGTCCAGGCAAGACTTCACTAATCCTGGTGTGGCTAACTCACCAGCCCCAAACATGATCAGACCTAAAGAAATATAGAAACATAGTGAACCAGCAGAGCCTCAGAGGACAGATACTGGCAGTGAGATTTGTGTCAATCAGCCACTGCCCAGGGTGATGGATATTTCAGAAGCCCTAGTTGAAGCAGGTACATTCCAATACCTCTCTAAATAGATGTGTTCCCACCTGGGGGTTCTGAAGGAAGGTCTCTCTGTTATCAAAGCATCCACCAGAGCGATTGAGCAGGGGCTCTGAATTCTTTGCCCAAGCCCCATGCATCATTTTCTTCTCCCAGGTCTTGTGGATACTGAAGTAGGAGGTATTGACAATCCTGCAGACATCCACATCAGTGAAATTCTTACACCAGTCCTCAAACGTCATCCTAGTCCATGGGACAGCAGGAAAGTCATGGTTTAGTTAAAAATAAACAGGGATACTCATGGAAAAAAACAAAGTAACACACAAAATCTTCCAGTAATTTAAGGGGAGACATTGCTGAGCTGTCCAGAGGGCTCTGATTCACTGCAAAGCTCTCCATGGGGCAATACTCATGGAGCCACAACCACACCATCTTAGAACTTAACTTAGAGAAATATGACCTCAGTGTGTTTGGTCAGCTCTGGGTTTGGTCCATTGCAGCATCTCAGCCTAAAGGTCAGGCTGGATCTACCAGGATGGATTTGGTAATATATTTGGCAAAGGCAGAAGAGATTCCCTGCAACCAATGCACTTTCTTCTGCTCATGATGATGATCCTTATTGTTAATGTGTCCCTGAGCTTGACTCAAAACCTCTGTACTCTGGACACAGCTTTTATTTAGCACCACGTCAGTGCTGTAACCTGTGCCTGCTGAAAACCATTCACCTCCTCTAACAGCTTGGTACTTCTCAACTACCATGGTGTCCTGGCTTACCAATGGCTCAGAACCAAGCCCTACAGCTGGCTTCCAGTGGCCAAGCAATCAGACTTTTCCTACTGAGCCCTACCTGCTGAACTTGCTGGATTGCCTCTATAGCTTTAAGCAGAGTCAAGATGCCCAGAGTTCTAGAGACTTTGTAGAGAATGGTCACTTCTCATGCCCATGCTGGAAAAAAAACCTAGTAAATATCAAAATTCCTTGGCTGCAAGTGTATTTGCAGATATCTCAGCCATGGCTGGCCCAGAAATCCTACAGATAAGCACAGCTGTTAGGGAACAGGATTGACAGGGTGTCCAATATTTGGCATTCTGTCATGTAAATCACTTTGTGTGTTGTCTTGGATTATGAGCAAACATCCTAATATAGACAACATATTTTGGGGGAGTTTAGAAACATATTTACTAAGAGCTACTAATTTTGTTCTACTAGCTTTTAATTCTTTTTTTTCCCATTCTTCTCTGTCATTCCTTAAGAGTTTAAAAGAAACAGGCCTTGTGCCAGGACTGGATAATCTTATCCATTTGTGGAAGCTGTTAAATGGCAGAATTAATGACAATTCCTCAACATAGCCAGCATCTCCAGACCCTTCACAGGACTCACCAGAACTCTCCATCATTCTCAAGAGTGAGTCCCAAGCTCTTTCGTTCTGATTCACTGACTTTCTTCCACTCCTCAGAACTGAAAGGCAAAAGAAAAAAAGAAGGGGGTGAAAAAAAGGGAACAACATAGATGATTGATAACTTTAAGTACTCTCACCTGTAAAAAAAAAAAGTAAAATTCTCTCACAGTCCCTTGTTACAAAGGTAAATTAAGGGAGTACTGCAAGGCCAGATGATATTCAGGAGGAGAATGTGGCCTTACAGGAGGCTCTTAAAACATTAATTGATTTGAAAGCTACTAAAACAGAGATGAATGGGAAACTGGCACAACTTGAGCAGAACCTTATTGATTCTGTTTGTCACACACTCCCTTGGGACACTTCAACAACTGATTTGGAAGATCATGAAAGACTGACTCCATCCCCTGAAGGCCCTTCAAAAGCAACCTGGCTTTCCTCCTCAGGAGCTTATTGAACACTTCACTGAGACCAGAGTATTCTCTTTGTCTTTCAATCTCCTGAAATAGAACAGGCCTGAGGTCTGAGATTTCCCCAGAGAGCCTCTGAGAAGAAACTTGCAGCAGGAGCTCCCTGTCCAGTTTCCAGAGCAACACCAGACTGCACAGACACTTCATTAGCACATAACTTCTGTGCTCTGCATTGGCCCCTGGAGGCACCTCCCTCTTTCCACTGCCTGCAGTGGAGTGACACCCCAAAGGTAGGCAGGCTGATGCTTCAGCCACCACGATGGAAGATGGCATGGGCACCTTCCCCTGGCTGTTACAGGAGGCAAACACAGCCACAGTTCCTCACTCCCTTTCCAAAGGGAGTATTTGGATCTCATGCACCCACACTCATGGAGGTAAATGTGTCTAATCACACAGATGGGAGGGGGGAGGTGGGTAGAAGGGACCAGGCTATAGCTAAAATTTCCCTCTGAGTGAAGCAAACACACACAATCCATCAGCATTCCCTGAGGGGCAGTAATTGAGGCTTTAGGAGGTCAACTTGCCCTGGCCAGCAGATGGTCCTGAGAGGTGTTCCAACCTGCTACACTGCTCCCAGTCTGTGCTAGGCTGTCAGGGGTCAGAGATTGTCATGGTTGTCCCCAGAGAGTAGGGGAAGCAGGAGCCAGGTGTGTCAAGGGGGTTCCTCAAGGCTCTGGTACACTGCCTGTCACAATCCACACCTGACTTTCCAATGGATTATTGGCCCAGGGAGGGGCAGTCAGACCATGTACAGAGTGGGGGAGAATTGTGGCACCACAAACTGACATTTTTCTTAACCTATGTGGAAATTCTCAATTTAATTCTCAAATTAATTTGGCCAAAACCCATGGGCCAATCTCAGAGCTGTCAGTGCTTCCACTGGAAGGAGGGAGAACTGTGCCAAGACAAGGGCTGGTGGGGAACCACAAATTAAAGAGGACACAGTCACTCTTCTGCACATTCCTCACATTTCACCTGAACCAAACTCTTGGAAAACATTAGATTTTTTGCTAGCTCAAGTCCAGAAGAACTCAATATGCTGTTGTTAGCAACAATGAATGATTAACTGCTAACAGTGGCTGCTGAGCAGAGTGTTGAACTGGAACATCCCAGTTAAATGCTTTTCATGTGTAAATTGCCAGCGATGGAACATCCCCTCCAGCAATCATTTCTCTGTAGGGGTGTCTGCTAAACTCATGGCCCCCATTCAAATTCATTAGAAAATAATTCCAGAGATTACAAATGTGGCAATTTTACAGCATTTTCTCACCAGTCACTTAAATTCCCAAGGAACAAGAGACTTGCAGCACCTCCAGCAGCTAGAAATCACAGCTAAGAAAGTGAGTGGCTGCCAAAGGGTGGTGAAGCTGGGACCAAACCTCATGTTCTTGACTCAGCACCTGAATGGGAGGCTCTACTCATGCCCCAGTGTGCCAGAATAAAGCTGTAGCCTCCCAGCTCCTCCAGGATGTGTTTGTTTGCATGCTATTAGGGAGGAGGTGACAGCAACTCCACTGCAGGCCAGCTCTGTGTCTCAGCAGTGGCTCACCAGGCATTTAGCACCCGGTGGTCCCAGTCAGACTCAGACACTGGATTTGCAGCACTTACCCGTCGCTCCAGGGGCCGTTCCACTCTCGTTTGCCCCAAGGGTTCCTCAGCCTGATCATGAAGAGCTTTTCTGCCTTCAGGGAAAAGACCAGCCGCTCTCCAAGGCGCAGCTTCCGAACGGCAGTCACTGAGTAGGCGTGGCCAATGACCAGCCCCAGCTCGGTCTCCACTTCACTGCTACTGCTGGAGGAAGCCTTGAGCACCAAGGGGGACAATTAAAAAGAGAAGTCATCATCGAGGAACCTGACAGTTCAAGAGGCAGCACGGGGAAGGTTTGTTTTCTTCCCCAGAGTCAGACATTCCCTTCCCAAGTGATCTGACTGCAGGAAAAGAGCAGCTCTGGAGCTCAAAACAAGCAGCTCACTCATCTGGCCTTTTGCATGGCAGTGTCCCACTAGCCCCAGCAGAGCAGAGGAGAATACTGCCTGCTACAGCCACCCTGCCTCCTCCTGGCCTCAGGGACAGATGGGCAGCCTCTGTCAGTCCTCCCAAAATCTTGTTGTCTTCATCAAATGGCTCTGCTGGGTATTGCTGACTGTGCTCAGACACTGCACTGCCTGCTGGCGTCCTCAACTGGACACTGCAGGGTGTCAGGGTTCAGCTGGGAAGTTCTGTGTCATGGTCAATCTGATATCCAGGAAGCTCACCTGGCAGCAGGTAAAAACAGACAGCATAGGCAAGAAAACTTTCTAGGCATTTGTCAAACTGTGCTGTACCTTCCTTGTGAGCTGGAAGGCCTCTCAAGGGGCAGCTGGCACACCAGGCTTTCCTGGGAGCTGCTTTTGCTCCTCTTGCACACATCAGCAGCCTGGTTTCCAGCAGTGGCCAGGCAGTAAACTGCCCTGCTGGCTGACCCAGGCCTGAGCAGATGCTGAGCTACATAAACACACAAACTGTCAGGCTCTGAAAAAGACCAACAATTTCCTTTATTGCAGTCTCCTAAGCACATCCAATGCAGAGAAGCAGTGCCATATGAAGATGCTGGTGGTGCTTTGACTGGCCCTTTCCAAGCCCAAAGCTGCTTCTGAGTGGCTCATGGTCCTGCCTCTGGATCCATCACACCCTCCCTGGAGCCAGCACGGGCATCTTTGCACTGAGCCATGTCCAGAGCCTCTCCCATCTATCCTGGTTATAACTCATTAGCCCAGGATAGATCAAAGACACTCTGGACATGGCTCAGTACAGATCCTTGTGTGGAAACTTGTAATAAGCCAATTAAGAGCTCGACAATCAAGCAAAGCTTTGTCCTGATGAAGAGAGATGGACTTTAACTAGAGTTATGGACTGCACAAAGATATTTCTGCTCATTCAACATTTCTCTGGTCTAACCAGGGTCCTTCTCCTAAGGCAGGTGTTGCACTGATACAACACTGTTCAATCCCCAGGGAGAAAAAAAATCAGGGAAAAAAAAGAAAGAAAAATGGAATTTATATCCAATTGGAACTGACAGATGGTCTGGCAACTCTGAGACTCCAGCCCAGCCCTCTTTGCCTTTCACACAGAGCAGCTCCTCAAGCATCAGCTCATGTGCTACCCAAGGCTGGCTGACATTTCCAGTGGGTCTGGGCTCTCTCCAGAGTAACACTTGCATTTTTCACAACTAAAAGCAAACAAGAATGCTTGACATGGGAGTCTGTAACCTCTCCTGCTGCCTTTATTATCCCCCAGGCTGTTCTTTCTTGCTGGGCTGCTTTTCCCAACTCATTCTGAAGGTGTTTGTTTATTTATTTAAACATCCTCTGTCTGTTCAGGTTTCTCAATGGTGAAGCTCAGGGCTGTTTAGTAATCCAAGGAAAATTATGACTTGTTTGTAAATCAGCAATGAAGCCACTTGAGTACTATAAATAGTCTCTACCTAACGAGCTCCATTGTGTGCATCATACATCTATCAAAAAGTGATAAATGAGACTAGTCAAGCCAAACCACTAGGAACACCCCCTGTGCAATCAATGTTTAGAAGCATCAGCATTTGACAGGCAGAAATAAAATGCCAGAAAGCAGGGAAGGTGTTACAGCTCTCTAGTTAATTGCTTTTTGAAATAGAACTGCCTGTTCTTAGCTTTATCCCCAAATCCACGTGAAGAAACTAAACTGCCTTAGCACTGGGGAGCAGCCTGTCATCCCAGAAACAATATTTTATAAAACCAATTCACACCAGGAAGCCAGGTCTGCCAGCCTAGTCTGAGCAAACCAGATGGAATTCTTGCTAAATACAAATTCAGACCTTTTGAAAAACGTAAAACAAACACCAAAGGCCTTGAATTTGTATCTGAGCTTTTGCCTGGTATTGCTGGGAGGGACAGTTCAGGGCTCCTGTTCTACCCCAGCTAAGTTCTCAGGTTCAGATTAATCTCCCAGAAGGTACCACATGACACCATGGCACTAACCCTCCACATGAAATAACAGCTTGAGCCAAGGGGAGAATTGCAGCACTACCCAGTCCTGGCCTGGCAGGGCAGGCTGTGCTAGAAAGTGAAGCCTCTTTGTCACTGGTTCCCATGGTGAGGGGCTGTGCTCTGCCTGTGGTTTGGGAAGCACATAGCACCCCTTGGGAAGTGCTACTCACCTGCCTTCCAGCACCTCAGGAGAGGTAAAGCTTCCACAGAGCAACCCTGTAACCATCTTGGGAGGCCATTCCCTCTCCACTGAGGGAATTTCAGCCCCCATCACCCAGCCTAGGCAAGTTTTGCTGGGTAGTTCTCATGGGGTCTTGTGAACAAACAGCACTAACTGAATAACCAAGGGAGCTCAGCCTTGAATTCAGCCTCCTCAATAATAACCTGGAGCTCCAGCCCAGCTCCACTGTTACACTGAGCACACAACTGCATCATCACAACCAAAGTCAAGAAGTCTCAGCTGCTTGGGACCAGCAGAGCTGGTTTTGGCCAACAGATTACCCTAAGAAAGAAAAGAAACTGAACGTTGCCATCTGGCTTGGAAACCAGGGCATTCTGTGGATTAACCTTGGGTCAATGCCCAACTGTGACCACTCAGAAGAGCTGCATTTCAGATGCACAGCAAAGGGGTGATAGCTTTTGGTGGCCCATGGAGTTGTACTTGGCTGGCAGTGCTGCCAACTTGCTTGGTTTTTCCATGCAAGGCTTTTCTAAAGCACACACATGAAGGACACGTCCAATAGGCTTCTATTAATGATGGTATTTGGATTTTTTTCCCAGATTTTTTTCACTGAAAATAACTCATGACACCCCACCTGTCTCTACCTACCGCAATGTAGCAGCTGATCAACCCTCCTCTTTTGTCCACCTTCTGCAAGTCTTCAAACAGCTTCATCTGCTCAGAAATAATCTCACCATATTTGCCCTGCACCAGATCAATGGATTCTGCCACTGCTCCAGTGAAATCCACAATGGCATCTGCAGCACTGCCTCCATCCAGGGCTTCGTAAGATCCAGCCAGCCTGCAGGTAACACAACATTCTCAGGCATTAACTGGCTCTTAGAAGGGGTCTAATTTGGTTTAAAAGTCTCACCAAGAGAAAACCAGAACAGAACAAATGAAAACAAAGCAGCAGATTGCAGACAAACCCTTGCTGGGTTTCTAGGAAAGGAATAGAATGATCCTTAAAGGCTTTAGGCTGCTAAAGTAGAGTGCACTGCACTCTCTGGATGCACCTCCTCCATGCAGATGGAAGGAGAGGTTTTCAATCTATTTTTCTAGGTTCTGTATCAGCAGCAAACCTCAAATCTCTAGAAACTATGGTAGAGTTGAAAGACAAAGAGATGGAGAGAAGGGACAGCCCTGAGGAGTAAAAAGGCAATGAAACAGCTCATACTTTGCATAAGCCTTCTCCAGTAATGCACTCCAGAATTCATTTTTCACATTGGAATGGCAGTAGATCAACTTCCCATCCATGGTTGGCAGCAGATCATCAACCACCACCTCTGTCCAC
The DNA here is from genome assembly GCA_025447755.1 of Corythornis vintsioides. NCBI lineage: Eukaryota > Metazoa > Chordata > Aves > Coraciiformes > Alcedinidae > Corythornis > Corythornis vintsioides. The sequence goes on along the minus strand of JAOEGS010009254.1, from coordinate 61,192 downwards.
TCTCCAAAGCACCAGAAACGGAAGCGGAAAATCCCGGCGTATTTCTGGGGGTTTTTGGGGTCCCACTCTTGTTCACTGTGGTCTGGAATCACCTGAGAATCACAGGAGGGAAGGTTCACCACATGCACAGGGTAAGGGATCCTCAGTGGGCAGAGTGCCCTGGAGCAAGCACTGTGCTGGTGGTGAGCTTCACCAGCAGCTGACCTTAAGTAGATGAAGCAGGGGAAAAAATGGTGAATTTGGTATGAAGTCAAATCTAGTCCCACTCCAAAGAGTCTTTTAGGAAAGTAGAATTCAAGTTGATGTGCAGAGAAGGACAATCAGAACCCACTGCACACTCTGGCTTTGATGTTTCTCTGCTTTGGTGCTCAATGGGACTGGAGTGGGGAGAGCTGAGAACATGAAAAATGAGCTCGTGAAGAAGGGGAAGATTTGATATCACCAAAATTCACCACTCAGAAGAGGCACATTAGTGCTGGAGGGAAGAACACTGGCTGACAGGCAGGGAAACCACCAGTGTTGAGCTTTATCTGATGCACCAAGCACACTGCTCACCTACCTGCTGCCAGAGGGTCTTCCTCAGAGCCAGGCAGGAGCATGCAGCCACAAACCAGCAGTTGCCCAGGATGCCCTGGTGCAAGTCATGGGAGCTGATTCCATTCACAAACAGGTGGGGGTCTTCACACAGGTCCTAACAAGGCCAAACACAGGTTACTGGAAACTACTCCAGAAATGATCACAGAATCCTTCCAGCTCTCCCTGTCCACACTCACCCTGCATCACATTCCCATTGAGGTGGGGAGTTTCTGTACCAAGGAGTGAAAACCCCCCTGGCACTGAGTACATTTAAAAATCAGGGCATCTAGAAGTATTTCAGTTCTTACAAATAGACTGCATTGCCTCATCTAAACACCAGAACTTGCCAGCTGTCTTTTGCCAGAGTTCCCAGTTCTGTCCCTCAGCTGAAGGTGACCTTGGAGGACTGGAATGAACACAGTTTGAAGACTTATTTGGCATTGGGGCAGTCAATGCACTGAAATTAAGTGAAAGGAGAAGCAAGAAGTATTACAGGGAAAGGCTTTGACCAAAAAACCAACCAAACAACAAAAACAGGCACAAAAATCCAACTAACCAACAAAAAAACCCACATAACAACAACAACAACAGAAAACCAACCCCAAACCATCAAGAAAGGGTAGGAAACGATGCTACTGACACCAGAACTCTAAGTTCTTCTTCCTTCACTGCCACTCCCACGGGTGACACACTGGAAACCCTCCAGTTAGGAGGGTTAGCAGGAGTTACTGCAATGCCCTCTACCACCCAGTACCAAAGACAGAGAGCATACATCTGTGAAACAGGCATCTCACCCTCCAGGTCTCATCCCTCTGGTTTACCTGGCTCCCCTCAGAACCACTCCTTCCTCCCCTCCCCTTGCTCTCCCTCTCTGTTTACAGGCAGAGTCTCAGCAGAGCACAGCTGGCTCCTCCTGGGATGTCCCCCTGCTGCTCCCCAGCTTGCCCCTTGCTGCCTGTGTGCCCTGCAGACCAAGGCACTCCAAGGAGCACCTCAAGCATCACTGAACACAGGAGAGCCACAGGGGGACACTCTGCAGCAGCATTGTGCTGGTTACCAAGAAATCCTTGGTAGATGTTGTTCTCCTGAGCAGATATGGAGGTGTCCTCAGTCCCAGAGAGAACCTCCCAAGCAACCCTTCAGAAAACAGGTAATCTGACTGGCCCATAACTGATATGGAACCTACTGGTTTCAACCCAGGGACTGCTTGTGACACTCCTGTGAATCATTGCTTTTCCTGCCTGGCTGAGAGGGTGGAAGAACAGACAGTGGTAAGAAAGTCTGCTCTTTCACAATATAAGAATAACCCTCACTCAGAGCCCTGTGGGAAGGAGATGATCTTATAAGCAGGCATTAGAAATGCAGAATAACTAACTCCCTCTCATCTCAAAATGGCAGGAGACTCCCAATTTACTGCAGTATTCCCTCTCTGTTACTAGCAGAGAGTAAGGAGCTGTGCTCCTCACCTCAGGGGTTCCCACCACCCTTTGGTGACTGCAGATGATGATACCAAAGTACCAGGAACACAACCCAAGCACCTCAAAACCCTTCCCTCTGCCCTTTGATGGGACTGGTGCCAGCTGAACTTGCTCTCCAGGAGGAGCCACCTCAGTGCTGAGCTGAAAGCCTGTTCTCCTGGGCTGGTGTAGCAGCCTGGAGTCAGCTCAGGGTCTGTGATGCACAGAGCTGCTGCTCTTTTCTTGAGGCAAATGGTATTTTTGGCATCAGACTTTTGTCATTAAGTAACAATTGGTATTAATTTTAACTGCCTCTTGGGAAACCAGTGAGTGATCATTCCATGCCATTGTTCTCCTGGCAGCATTTCTTACATGTGTCTTCACTTAGAGAAATGTCAAAGCTTATTAACAGACCTTAATAAAAGCCTGAAAAACAACATGGTGCCTACGAGGGAAACTGACCCTGCCCAGATACTGATCTGCAGCATGGACAGACCCAGTCACCCTGCTGGGTGCCCTGCAACAGGAACTTCAGGCTGGCACCACATCCAGCTGCTGTCAGTCACCCCAGTTGCCTGTTGCAGGGGTTGACATCAGTTGGCTCCTTGTTTTTCAAGGTGATAGCACACATTCCAAACTCAGCTTGGGCAGGTTCCAGTTCCACGATCCCATTTCCATGCATATCTGGCAGTAATAATTTCCAAACAAAAAGGTTTGTTTTTATTTTCAAAATATTCTTCTGTTAGAGTAATAAACAAGGGATTGATTGAGCCTGGGGAGGTCAAGTTGTCCAAACTTCTCTGTCACTAGAGGAAGAACAAACCTTCACTGGTTTTAAAAGAAATGAAGCACTACCATGTATTACCAATATCTTGTTTGTTTTGCTAAAAATAACCACATTCAACTATCATTTTTTAACATTGAAGTGTGCCTTGCAACTCACACAGTCCTCAGAGAAAAACCAGAGCTGTGTGTGTCAGCTGCCAAACATATGGCTGAGATTAGCATTTGCTGACCACTGGGGTCCAAAGCAAACACAGAACAGCAGCCCTTAGGAACAGCACCTCCCTCTTTCCACCAGTCACCACATTCTTCAGCATCCTGCTTGACAAACCCTTTAGAGCAAGCTGCACAGTGTCCCTGGGTTTCTGAGCCTAAAGCACAGAGTGAGGAAGTGCCATGAGCTCTGCTTGCCTTGTCACTGCAGTTCCAGCTCCTGGGGCTGTCACTGCTCAGAGGAGATGCACAGGAACCATCAGGTGAGAGCTGGAGCTGATTTCAGCTCTCTGCTCCCTTCTGGGCCTTGTGCTTTTCACCACTTAGGCAGCAAAGCACATTCTAAGGTAGACTTTGGAGATGGAATTAGCTATCTAAGCCACAGAGTGCTATTTAAGTGTATTATTGGTATCACTTATGAGGATCTGGAAGCATTTTTGGTTGCCCTGAGCATATGAAAAATAAAACAGACCCAAAACCCAAACAAAAAACCCTTTTCCAATAATGCAGTGATAACTGAGGATAGCTGGGGACCAAGCCAACTTCCATCAGAGAAATTCCAAGGAAGAAACATGAGGTATGGCCATGGCACCTCAGGAGACTTGATGCCTTCTCTCCCTTGCAACCCAAGCACCTAAAGGCTTAGGTTCTGAGTTCCTTTGCAAACACAGTGGTTCCCTTTCCTCAGGATCAGCCTGCATCATCTGTGCTGGGAAAAGGGAGAAATATCTTCACATTTGCAAGAAAAAGTTTCAAGGAAGCTGTTGGGTGTCATTAGTGTAGAACAGCTTCACCATTGCTGACATGCCACCACTCATAACAGCAATTGTTCTGTTATCCAGGCCCGTGGGGAGCATTCCACCATCCAGGACTCAGCTCTCCCCAGCTCTCCCCTTATGCATGTGCATGATGAAACAAACACCATCTGCAGAGCTATAATTAGGCTGCACACAGCCTGAAAGTGAGGTAAGAGGTTACAGGGGCTCATGGCTCTGCTGAAAACACTGCACACTTCTTTTCATACCAGACTTTGATTTACATGACAGGGGTCTACGTGTGTCACCTCCCATCCTGCATAGGCTCCAAATAGCTGACAGAGTCACTCAGCCACTGGTGCTGGGAGACACTCCCAAACCCTTCTTATGGTGTAAACTGGTTCATTTTTTGGCAACTGGTTAACAGGCAGACTGGGAGCCCACTGAGCAGTCTGGAGATGACACTCAGCATGGGAGCACATGAAATGACAGTGGGAGACACCTTGACAGGGGAGTCCCAACACTTGCCCAGTGTCCAAACTGGCTCTGACCTGCCTGTGACTGGAGCTTCTCTAACCTGCAGCTAAGAGAGCCCATGAGGGGCAGTCCACATGCTCCCTCCCCTGCTCAGCCAAGAGGGCACTGCTGGGCTGCTCTAGACTTCTGTGGATGGAGAGAACAATCAGTTACCTTTCCTTTCCACAGCACCTCCTCATATCATCTCTGAACCTCTACAAGTCTCTCTTCTGACCTGGTTCTTCATGATGAGTAGCAGTGAAGTGTGGTGCCCAAACCCAGCTGAGGCTTCAGCAGTGCTGAGCAGAGCTCAGTGCTTTTCCTTACTGAGGCTGGGGTGTCACTTTTCCCTCTTTTGCACATTTAACTTGTGTTCAGCCTGGGATCCACCCTCTGATCCTATTCTCTGGACTTGTTCCCTTGCCATTCTTCCTCCCCAGGCCATGAAGTCTTTTAATTCCAAAGCACTGTACTGGGTTGTATTGATGAAGTGATGCTGAATTCCATTCTATTTATTCTACACTATTTTCCCTAGACATCAGGATAAGTTTGAACTCTTCAACCCTGTCAATTGGCCTGTGATTCTGTCCCAGTCTGCATTCCTGTAGATGCCTTTCTGGCCCCCCATCCAAGTGGTAGTGAAAATACTGAAGAGTACCAGACTGAGGGAGAATTCTGTAGGACTCCATCAATACAACAGCAGCTTGAGAGGGCTCCAAGTCATTTATTCCATCAGCTATGCATGTCCATTACAGAAGTCTGAGTTAATCCAAATTTTCCTACTTTGGAGAGGCCTATCAGATATTGCCAAAGTCTTCTGAAAGTCAAACTACATCAGATCTACTCTCAGTGACAAGGTCTGTCCCACCCTATGCTGGATGGAGAAGCTGGTACAGAGCAGTCTGTCTGACACAATGGATTTTGAGATACACTCTGTACCATCAGACTAACCCATCTGCTTACATCTGATAAATCACAGTCAGGAATTTCACTCAGATGGAAAAATGATGGGACTGTAGCACAAAGATGAAAGATGGCAACTTATCTTTTCTTTGCCATGACATATCTCCCTTGGGAAATTTCAAACCAGTGTAAATCATGGGAGACAACAGACATGCCTTTAGAAAAGAAAGAAGGGGGTTTATCTGAAATCAAAAGCCCCACAGAAGAGTACAGGAGATAACTGATTAACCACATACCTTGACTTCAGGTTACTTTGAGTCTCAGAGTAATTTAGCTCAAGGAAAAAGTTCCCCTTAGGTCTGAGGATGCAACTCTTGCCCTAAGTATTGCCAACAACTAAAAAAATATGCAGTATTGGTTACAAAGGAGAAGGACACTTGAATTGTTTATTAATTCATTATTTGTCTTCACAGACATTAACTGAACCTGCCCTGTAAAGCATGATGGGATATCTGAGAAAAGGGAATGATTATTTTTTAATGGATTAGGGTCTGTCAGCTGGCTCAGATAGGAAAACAGAGATTCAAGAATTCTTTCCATTTTCTTCTCTAGTCCCATCCTCATATCACACTGAGTCAGCTCCTGCAGAGAGCAAGGTCTGTGGAGGGAAGCAAGGGCAAATTCTACCCTTCCTGAATATGGATGCAGAAATTCAGCTTTGGCTACAGCACACCAGGAACCAAGCTCATCTACAAAGGCAGCAAAGCCAGCACCTACTCTGAGGTTGTGTAGCTGAAGAGGTAGAAAGGACTGTCTATCCTAAATCCCAGCTGTGCTGGCATGTTTGTAGAAACCCTCTCCAGACCAGGCTCTTTGCCAAGGCAACTGCAGGAAGCTCTAAAGAGAAAAATAACTGAGTCCAACTGTGATGGATACCTCAAGGTATGAGAAGAAAAAAAAAAAAAAAAGCTTTTGCAACCTTGCTATGCCTGAAAAAACTCTGCCTATGGAGTAAGAGAAGGCCTAAGTTGCAAGCTGGCCCTGTGGTAGAGCTCTAGCCACTCAAAGGACAGTTCTCAGAGATACTTTCCTCAGGAGAAAGCCAGGGTCAGACTTGCCCTGGCTGAAATCAGGAGTGACTTGATCTGCAGTGCTGCTGCACCACACACATCCACACAGGGAAGGTTCAGCCCTCAGGCCTCTGGCCATCCTGAGCTCAGGATGGGGAACTCCTCTGTAAGCTTCACACCCACTGTCCAGCAACCCAGTTCCTGAGAGAATGCCCCAAATTGCTTAAGAACATTTCAAAGAAGAAATCCAAGGGTACATCCAGAAGGGGAGGAGTGTGCCAGTTTGCTCCAGCCTCATGTGAGAGAAAACCCAGTGATCTGGGGATTGACAAATGCTTCCTCTCCCTCCTCCAATAAATCCTGTGACAAAAGCAAATGCATCACAGGCATTTTTATAGTTTTCTTCTTTACCTAATTTTCCTCCCACTACCTACTTGGGGGTAGTGCTGACTCAGTGAGGGATGTGGGTTGCAGCCAGGACAAAAGTTATTTCAGGAGGATCTGAAGCTATGTTTTGGAAGGAAGAAAACCCAAACACTGGGCAACACAGTGAGTACCTTGGCTGCCTCTGGGTTTCACCTGAGCCCTGGAGTGCCAGAGCTGCTCTCCTCCAGAATGGTACCACAGCCATGGGCTGACCTTGTCCTGAACCTCAGAAACAAATGTTTCCTGGAGCTTTACAGTCTGCTGCCACTTCATCCCAGAAATCACTCAAAACTACAAGGAAAGAGTTTCTGTTCTCCCAGGGGGGTATGGTACCATCTCTTGCAGCACTACCTTACTTTGGGATGCTCTGGACCCATGTTCTACAGAACATTTATTTTTAGAGAAGAGCTGCCTTGTTTGAGGACAGCATTTTTTTTCCTCACTGAACCTGCCAGACAACCACCTTTTCCCCCTGCCTTATTCCCCTTGCACCTTTTCCCTTCTCTGAACTCAGTGCTGCACTTTGTGTTGCTTTTCCTCATGAGCAGCAATCAGAGATGTCATTCTTAGCAGTGTACTGACCTCAGGGATCAGTCCTGCTCTCTCCTCTAGTCTCTGAGCTCCCCTGTAACCAGAAGACAAGTTCTTTCCAAGGGCAATTTACAGTCATGACTTTGCCACCTCTCTCATGGTGTGACAGCACTAGAGGTGCCTGTTTGTTGAGCATGTAAATCAAGGCAATGGTTCAGAATGAGCCCACACCTTTTAAACAGCTACCACACCAATGCTCTCCTTCTGTCTTTGAAGAGGATCTCAGCAAATAAACCCACTATCAGAAAAGCAGGTCCAGGTAGGTAGAGGCAATGCAGCCACAGTAGCACAGGGTAAAATCTAGAATAACTGTTTTAGAGGTTATTTTATCTTATATTTTAAGTATATATATATATATACACACCACCTAGTGATCTGCAGTTGAAGTCTCCCAAAGGTTATTGTTGCTGTAGTCAACACAGACACTTTTGGTTGGTTACTGGTGCCACCTTTTCTGGAATACCTTGTTTCCTCCACACTCACTCATTAGCAATTCCAACCTCTATGGAACTTCAGTATCAGCTATTCCAAAAGTACTGTAAGTTTGACATATTTTAGGGAAAATTAATTAATCAAAGAACCATTTTAATTGGCTAAAATGTTATATATTTCTTTTTTTTTTTTTTTAATGTCTTTTTTTCTCTCCAGTGGAAAGGAAAGAAACTGAAGTAATTTCCAAGGAAAAGGTGAGTGGAGCAAGTAGAGTCTGTGGAGAAAGAGGTGATCTAGACTAGCCCAACTCCACTCCTGCAACCAGCAAGCTACCAAAGCAGTGGGAGTGTCTCTGCATTAGCTACAATGACCAGAGGGATGGCCAAGTTTGGAGACAGCCAGTTTAGAGTCACTCCCAGCATCACTTCCAGGCACACCCTGAGGTGGCTGAGGTCAGACAGGGGCTGGAAGTCCACTCAGGGTTCACCAGACTAAAAGGCCACCCACTGTTCAGCTATTGGGGTTTTTTTTACTGCTTCCTCAAAAACACATTTTCTAATCAAGCTCTTGAGCTGGCTTCCCAGGATGGGAAATAAAAACAATAAGCAAAGGAGGTTGGAAAACAATTTTTCACAACACTCAATACTCAGCACTGGGCCAGTGGGGAATAAATCATTCCCAGGTCTTTGCCTGGCTCTTCAGCCCTGGCTGGGGACTCAGCTATTTTCATTGCCTCATCATGAGCATCATTCATGACCTTTCTGAGCTTCTCAGCCTGCCCTTATGCTGTGTCTCAAGGGGCTGGTAACTAATGCAGACTGGAATCTTGGCCACTGCCTTTTATGAGGAAGGGAATGTGCTGTTTACAAAAGAGCATTAGGTAGATCTCTGCAAAGTCACCTTTTGGGTATTTCTGTGGATGGCTTTTGTTATTCTCTCATGCATTGGGTGGTTAAACTAAAGTCAGGTTGTCTAAAATTCAGATTAAGCCAGAGGTGACCTATTTTATAAGAGAGATTTCCTCCTTGTCCAGTGGCAGTGCACAGACTTTAGAGGTTAAAAAGCGTAAGTCTAAACATTAAAGGCCAAAAAAACATTTTAGTTACAAGTTCTTCCTTTCCCCATCCCTCTTCCAGCAGGGTTTGGTTTCAGTCTAGATTCCAGGACCTACTCATTGCAGCTCTTAGACACTTTCTCACCTTCTCCTTTATCCTCTTCTCCCACTCTCCTCATCTTTTTCAGGCAGCATCCACTCATTTCCTTAAAACCACACCAAAAAAAATGTAATTCCTGGGATAACAATGGACAGAGTAGGCACTGTAACCTCCCAGATACACTTTGGAATGAGATGGGTCACACCACTATGGACTGTTTCTTCATAACATAAAAGAAGGAACTGCAAATGTATATGGAAAAACCCTTATTATAAGACAAAAGTTTTTTAAATATTAGATTACTTGAAATATAAACAATATGGTATTTTGAAATTATTCTCTTTTAAAAGATAAATTTGGTACTTGCCAGCACAACCCAACTTTTCTGAGCTTACATAAGGCAGACTCAATGGAGTCTCCCAGATCCAACAAAACATGGATCAGACTCTTCAGTTCTAGCCTGGGCATTCTTTCTGGCAAAAATCAGCCTAAGATCAGGTAAAATGGAGAGTGTTTGTCTTCTAGTAACACAGAGATACACCCAGTGCCTTGCAGAGCACCACAGTGCTTTCATGTCACCAGAACTTTATCAGATCCCTCATCTACAAGCTCTAGAAAAGCACCTTCCCACCTTGAGCCTGCTGGTATAGCTCACTCCTGCCAGTCACTGCCCAGACTGGGAGAGAACTGCAGCCAGAGTGGCACCAGCACCTGGTTCTGTCCAGGGGCTACCAAATGTTGAGGGCAGCCAAGTGTTATGGAGTGAGGACAGACCCTCACCCATCAGCACAGCCAGACAGGGCACCAGGGCTGCCAGCTGCAGCCAAAGAAAACATTGGCAAGGAGCAAAACAACCCAACCAGTGGTGAGAGAACCCAAAACATGCGCTGCCTGCCTGACAGCCTGAACAATCATCCACCTGCCCCTTGGAAGGACTTGCTTGCTTAGAGTTCAGGTTCTGAGCTATAAATGGTGTTCCATCAGAAATGACACCAGCATTTGTTTTTCTTCTGAATGCTGAAGGCAATTCTATGGCTCAGCCCAACCACTAAATCTTCTCTCAGCTTCACAGAAACCCCTAGGAAGGATTTTATTTACACATCTTGAGAATAAACAGCAGCTTCTATGGCTAAAGCCTCTTTCAGTACCTTATCTTGAAAAGCTGTTCATTCAGCAATAAACTTATCAGCACACGAGATAAGTTTCTTCAGTTGAGAGTGATGAAAGCACAACACTCACAGCAGCAACTCCCACAGTAAGATACTTAAGCAAAGTCAACCCCAAAGTCAACAACCAAAGACACCCTCCTGATTTACCAGTTTAGAAACCCTGGCAATCCCAGTAAACTCCCCCTCAGCACCTACTGCCAGCTGCAGGAATATCCACAGTGGGCAGCCTCCCAGCACTGCTCAAAGGGCACGAGCTGTTTGATTTGCAGTTATGCTCTGGGTAAAACAGAAGGGATCCAGATCTCCAGTTCCTGATCCAATGTATTCAAAGCACCAGCAAATTTCCTTTCAAGATGGAGAACATTTGGGAATCACTGTGAGAAGTTCAAGCTTCTCATCATTAGAGAAGAAACCTCCCAAGGTCTTCTACTGTGAGAACCATCTGGTTGTTTCCCAGGAAAAGAAGTTTGGGAGGAACTGATAAAACATAATTTGAGTAGACATCAAATTCCAGCTAGTCCAGCCCAGTGCTCCACCTCTAAGTGCTGGAGAAGCACTCCAGCTCCAGCACTGCTCCTCTCTGCTCTGCCAGGGGGAATTGCTGTATGATGCACCAGGAAAACCATCTCAGCCAGCTGGAGCTCCAGCCCCCCTCAGGGACACTGAAATCATTCTGGACCCTTGCACCTCCAGTAACCTCTCATGATGAAAATGAGTCACCTTTCAACCCCACCCTCTCACCATCAGTCACATCCATTTCTTGATTCAGTCAGGGTCTCCAAGTCAAGTTAGTGAAGAAACCTTCAAGAACTGCAGGCCTGTTCCTAATAATGTTGAGGTTTGCCAGTGTTGTTTTGTTCTTGTTTTACAACTTGACTATTTACAATTCATTATATTCACTGAAGGGGAATTCTGGTCTTAATTCTTTGCAGATTTTGGAATGTCTGCAGAAATAACTTAGCTTGGTGCTCCTGTGTCTTCCAAGCACACCATCCCCCTTTCCTGCCTGTGGCTTTCACTGCTTTGGAATGAGAAGGTGCAGGCTGGACTCTCAGCTCTGCATTAACAGCCCTTCAGCTGAGCCAAGGGACTGCTGGGGTTTTGTGCAAGCAGAGGTGGGAGGCCCCCTCATCCACCTCCATCTGTAGACAGACACTTCAGTTGTGTTGGAACATAGAAAGCCCATTAAACCCAGGGATGAGAAATGCCATGGCTGGATTAGTATTTGGATTAAGTGTGAATTAGGCATGATCTGTTTTACCAGTTAGATGATGTGCTCCAATTTGAAAGCAGCTTCTAGAAAACAATCACTTCTGAGACATCTCATTTGTGGAGAGCAAGAGTCAGTGAAAGAGGGGGGAGGAGGTCAGAGTTGAGGCCTTGCATTCCCACCATATATATCTTCCTTTAATTTTTAAATAGAATTAATCTTGAAGGAAACACACATTTAAATCACAGGGAAACAGCATGAAATTCAAACAACTCATTTTGCAAATCTAAGATACTATGGTTTACAAAAGCTCAAATTCCAGCCCTTTACTCATCCCAAATACTCTTAAATATGGAAAGAGAAGGAGAAAAGCATAAAGCTCTTAACATACAAAGCATTTTTTGCATGTGCTTTCCACTCTTGGGGAAGTGTTGACAGAACAGTCCCTTCATTTCCTTTCCAGCTGACATGTTTGAGCTGTAATTTTTCCTTCAGAGAAGCCAGACATTTAATTCTTTAGGATGACTAAATCAATGAACTAGCAATTACTGTAAGAAGACTTCTGCTGGCTGAGAATGTGATCCTTGGGCTTTTTGTTTTACAGCTCACAATAAATTTTACCATGTCATTTTCACCATCATCACATTGCCTTGGGGCAAACAGAAGCCGATTCTCTGAGAAACCAATTTTCATCTAACGATGGTTGAACCAACTAAATAAAACCTGACGTTTTCAACTTGGAAGAAACATTCAGAACCTCTGAATTGTACTGTTTGTGTTCTAGAAGTGACATTGAGGTCGATTAGCAATTTTTCTTTAGAGGAAATAACCACAATAACATAAAGTTTCCATCCAATCTGAAATATAAACTGGAAAAACTGCCAAGAGAGAAGATAACAAACTACTGGCATCTGGAGAGCTGTCTGCTTGGTGAGCCTGCCTGTCATTTACTAATGTTTGTTCCTGATTATATTCCTGGAAAACATGGGTGAATGATGCTGTTAAGAGATGCCACTTGCAAAACACTCCCTCTCCCACGTAGTTAACTACATCCCCACTCACTGGAAGGGGCAGTGTAGCTGGGGGTATCACCACAAAAAGGGGACCCATACCTCATGGGGAAGGATGCAGCTGATCCACTGAACACCCAGCTCTGTGGCAAGGGGAGGGAGGGCAGGGCTGGTGACAAGGTGACACCATGGATTTGCCTTCCTGCCATGAAAAAAACAACATAACAGGGCACAACTAAGAGCAAGAAGTGGTAGCAGAAGCAGGATTGAGCCATGGAACTCACGTCACACAGGGTCTGCTCAGTCACCAGGCTGTAATGGAGAGGTCAGACAGCTGACAGCTGAAGGGTTTATGTCTCCTTGCTCATCTGCTCTGGGCAAGCTCCATCTTCAGATTTTCCAGGCAAAATAAAAACCAAATTATTATGGAACTAATAAAAGAAGGGGGAGCAACAGCTCCACTCTGGGAGCACTTTGGCAATTCCAGAAGAAACAAGTCACAAATTCCCCAGATGAAAACATCAAGGACAAAATATTTTGGGAGGTTTATCCAGTCAGAAACCAAGATGGAAACAGGCCAATGTTTGCACAATGCCTCCCATCAGAGAGCCCACTGGGAAAGGTGGTAACTCAGACCAGAGTGAACATCTCAGGGCTCAGGGTTTCACCCCCAGAAACGTGGTATTAATATTGAGGTGCACCAACTTCTAGCACTGATGGGAATGAAGGTCAATCAAATCAACTTTCTTCTCCCAAGGATGTTATTTTCTAAACACTAGGAATTGATGAACCTGTATCTGTTCCAGTCCTAACAGCACTTTGGAAATCAAACACCCATCTCAGAAAAACACTGAGGATCTCCCCTCCCAAGTTCTTCAGAACTAGGTCCTCCAATTGTTTTTCTAATTGCTTAACAGGCAGCAGCTCAGTGCAGGTCAGCTCAGGGCTGGGCACTCTGCCAGAGCTGGGCACCACCAGCCTGCTGCAGAAAGGTAGAGAGACCCAAAAACCTGGAACAAAATAGAGCTCCTGATCCTGGTTATGATGAACCTTCTCTAACACAGCAACAGAGCCCATCTGAATGAAACACCATCATGTTTCCAGGGCTTCTTAGAGGCTGGCTGAGCCACAGCACACTGAGTTGTGCACCTCAGCCTTGATTTCACTGGATCCTGGTCCAGGAAAATGGGACATGGATGAGGGTCACAGCTGCACAACCCTCTGAGCCCTGAATCCTGGCCACTGCCAGCAATAACTGCTGGGCCAGATTAAGGGAGTTAGGAGATCCCCGCTTGTTTGTTTGGCTATGGGAGAGGAGTCCTTAGGGCACCACACACAGCTCTGCTCACCCCCTCACCCCTGCAACAAAACAACTGGGAAAGAAAGAGCTTCCTACCACATCTGGGACAGCCTCTGCATTTGAGGACTGCTCCTGCTCTCTTCTTGGAGCCACCTTCTGCAAAAGCAGATGGCTGGACTGACCCTCTGGAATACTCTTAGCACATGCAGATACTGACTCACCTCACTGAGGGAAAAAAAAAGCTTTTAAATGCCCCTTATAAAGCTAAGGGCATTGACATTTCATACACAGATTCTGTGTCTCTGCCCTCAGAGTGCCACAGCTTTGCCCTGGTGTGACAAAAATGGGGTTGGTTCTCTCACAGGTGGAAATGCTACTGCAAGAGGTATAAGAAGAATTATAATCTTCAAGATTTCAGGTTGCTGGGGGTTTATACTGGTGAAATATAGAGTTGCTTGGGAAGTTTCTATTGCTTCACCATTAGCATTAAAAATGCAATCAAACCACATCTTTTGCTGTTAGCAGCAATCCTGCAGGGTCCAGTGCACAGCAAGCTTCCAGAGACAAGCCTGGCAACTATTTCCTTGATGGTTTGGTGACAGGGGTTCCTCTAGAACAATAACAGGCCGAATCCACAAAGTCAACACCCATTTTTCATCCCAAAGCTCTGACAATAAACCCAATTAGAGTTCCTGCTGGAAGATGGGGCAGGACTTGCAGCAGAGCCTGTCACAGCCACTGGGAAAGGCTCAGTGTCATGTTGAAGGTGAATTAGAGCAGCATGGCCTGGGAGGGTCCCCCCCCATCCAGGCTACTCCTGCTGTGATCAACATAATGTGCCCTGGGGTGCTTGAGGAGGGACAGCTTGTGGCAGCTGCCTCTTCTGCTCTGGCAGCAAAGGCTCTTCCCTGCATTCTCCAGGAGCTGAGTCTGGGAGAGGCCAGCTAATAAGAACAGAGGAATAATAATGCTGATCTTAAACACAGGAGACTAAATGGTATGTTCTTTGGAGTGTCCCTGCTTCCCCAGGCTGCTTGCAGATGTTGGGAGCTGTCAATCATGTTTATACAGCTAATGGAATTAAAATGCTCCTGGGTGTTTTCTCTTTTCAAGCCATCTAGGGGAAAAAAAACCCAACAAACAAACGCCTCAAAACAAGCAACAAACCTCCTCCCAGCTGTGAAACACACAAGCACCCCACTCTCCCAACAAACCACCCCACCTTGGCCCTCCTCAGCCCAGTCAGGGCAATGGGCTGTGTGAAACAGCTGCCTGGAGCCCAACACCTGGCCAAGGTGCTGCTGAAGTCTCACACTGCTTCTGCTCTGCACTCACCCTGGGCTACCAGCTCACCTGCCAGACTTGCAGGCAGTGGCACAGAAGTGACTGGCACCAACGGCTTGGCACTGGCAGCTCTGGTGCCCTCACCACATCATGCCTGTTGAGTCCTAACAATAGGTCCTAGCACAGAGACTGCAACAAAAGGGCTGGAAGAGCCCAGCATGGCTCTCTTTGGGATGTCTAGATCATTAGCTACACCACCAACAGCAGCAGTTTGATGATTTGCCTTTTAATTCCTTTATTTCCACAAATAATATGAGCAAAGAGATGTCACAGGAGGAGAAGACAGAAGAGCAGCAGTGGGGAGGGGAGAACACATGAAGGTGTGATCCCCTGCAAAGGGAAAAGTAATTTTCTTTTTAGAACATGTTCAGAAAAAAAGAAAAACAGGGAAAAAAAAGCATCAAAACCTTAGGAGAAATAATAATGAGAGAAAGAAAGGAAGAAAATCAACAAAGCCCAACATGTTTTCATGGAATGACTTGGCTGGACACCACCAGACCATGTCACTCCAAGTACCTTAGAAGACCAGCAGAAGTCCCTTTATAACTGAAAAATATTTGACTCCAAGATAAAAATACATAAAAATCAAGAAAACTTTCTTTTTCAGTAGTGTATATCAGAAAGATTTGCAACTTAATGAAAGTAAAAATAGCTTTAAGGGTGTACTTCTCCACCCCCAAAAAACACACACCCCCCCCCTCTGTTTTCTAAAAGTGGTTGCTCCTCAAAAAGACCAACTACTTGGAACAGGCAGGACTGTTATTGATTTAAATGTCATTAGGGTGGCAGTAATAAAAGCCAGTGTTCACTGTGGTGATCCTCTCCAGAGGACAGCCTCTCATACAAGAAAGTCTACATCATAATTATACAAGTTCTACATTATGTTCTACAACATAATTATACAAGTCTGGAGGTATTTTAGTTAAAAATACACTAATAAACTGGAAATAATATTTAATTATAAAAATAAATGACATCAGGATCATTTTATTCCTTATGAATCTTCTCTATGCTCTAACCATGGCAGTAAATGTGACACTGCCCATGTCTCTGATCACTCAGAGCCTATTTTTCCAAGTCTTCCACACATCCCACTACTTCCTAAGCTTCATCTTTAAATCCAAAGCTAGTTAACATAACTTGACAAATTTTCTTGCTGTGGGAACAAGAGAGACAATTAAGAGCAGATTTTTTTTCACTATTTTTTTCCAGCAGTAAAATTTCTGTTGTCCACATTACTCAGAGCCATGAAGTCCAGATATTCCCACCTCCTTAAACCCAACTTTCCAGTTCCCATGATTGCTCCACTTGCTGGTGAAAGGCAGGAGAAGGAACTAAAGGGAGACCTGGCCCAGAAGATCCCATGCAACATGTATAAGCACTGGGTATGGGGGAAGGGAGAGCACATCACACTTGGGTTGGCCTTTCACTGAGCCTGCCTTGGGTGCTCAAAGCACCAGCACTTTGGAATGGAAATGTTCTCATATCCATAAGCTGAATTTTTCTTCAGGTACCTATCAGCAGATGAGCATTTGGTTTGGATATTAAGCAATTAAAAGCTTAATCCACCCATCATTATTATGTCTATAACATTTAGATTTCAATATCCCCTGGTTTAGGAGTGATGCTTTTTTTCCAGGAGCAGGAAAAACATCCATGACAGTATTTCCTGATTCTCTTCCTTTACTAGCACCCCACTTCACTCAGCCATTCACATCCAGTCCCATGAATACAGAGCTTTACTGCCATGAGCATCACTTGGCTTACAAAACCACTTGGGAAGTCACAGGAGATGAGCTTGTGACTGACAGTGAATAAAACCAGTGCCATGAACCATTTTAAGCACTGATTCATTAAGTGTTCTTGCCTTTTATTAGGTGTCACTGGGCTTTAAAAGCATGGGAAACACTCTCAGTGTACCAAAGACATGCCAGGGTGCTGCCAAGTGCTTTACAATGGTCTGAGTTACAGTGGATTCACAGCTCTCATGCACCAAATCACAGCCGTAGCACCCCGGGGCAAAACCACGTGGCAACCCCCCCTCTTGAACATTTCAACGTTGACGTTTTCCACTGCTGGGCAAAACGATCCAAACCAACTGATTTCACCAGTAAGACAACAAGAAAGAGGGCTCTGAATCCAGCTGCCCCCAGATGACAGCCATACATCTTGCTAAAGCTTGCTTTGATCTGGATTTGAAAGAGCTTGCCACCCAGTTTTGGGCAGCTCCTGCTGGCAGCCCAGTTGCAGAGGGCTTTGGTAGATGCTGTGCCAGAGTGGGGATCACCAGGGGGCAAGACCAGTGCTAGAGGAGCCACAGAGGAGATTAGAACTCCACGGTAAATGCTGTGCCAGTGTGGGGATGACCAGGGGGCAAGACCAGTGCTAGAGGAGCCATAGGGAAGATTAAGACTCCACTAAATTTTGCTCCTCACTGAGCAAATAAAGCAGATTTTTTAGCCTCTCTCTCAAAAATAAAAAACCCAAACCAACTGATGTTCAAAGCCAAGTGCCAAGTGCACTGATTTCACCCTTAATTCACACAGCTCGATGGATTCCTGCCTACACCACGATCCCAGATGAGTGGCAGTTCATTGTAACATCATTAACGTTCACCCATCACTCCCCCCGCCTTCTCCCCAGCTCCAAATTCAATCTACCAACCTGAAGACAATTGGATTTAATTGCAGCTGCAGCAGCTCCTGCAGGAGCCGCTGCCAATCCCTGCCGGTTGGATGTGCAGTTGCCAGGGCAACAGGGGTGAAGAGCAGCTTCTTTTTTGTGTGTGGTTGCCACTCGCATCTTTGGGAGCTGTGCCAGCATCTGAGCTCTCACAGCTGGGGTGGGTTTAACCCCTTCCTCCCCAGGAGCAGCCTGTCCTCCCTCCCAGCAGAGGGGCTAAGGCAGCTGGTCCATGGTGAGCAGCTACTTTCTCCTCCAGGGATGGGCACCCAGGGATGCTGCAACACCATCAAATCAAATGTCTGCAGTGCTAGACTCTGATTGCTGGAGGTTATGGAGCACACAGTTCATCCTGCACATTGCTAGTGAGGAAAACACCATTTACAAGCCATTTTCTTCTGGAGGTTTCCCTGTTGTTGTCTCCTCAGTCACCCCCAAACTCACCAACGGGAGGCTGCATCATACCAAAGATTCTCTATCTAGAGGTCTCCACCTGCACGATTTTAATCCAGAAAGCAAGATGAGTGTGCACAGAAACCTTCCCCTCGACCTCCCCAACTACCTTCCGGGGCAGACTGATTCCCTCAGTTCAGAACTTAATTTTTTTCCTATTTCTTGGAGATTAAAGGTACCAGCTGAGCTCAGAGCCTACCTTTATATGGCCTTTTAAACTGCTTTTGAGTATGCTCTTCTAGGAGAATAAATGTGCTCTCCAGCTCTTGTCTTTCTATACATACACATATATGTTTAGCAAAGAAACATCTCTCAGTAGTTGAGAGCAAGCTGGAGCTCAAGATTCCAAGCTAATTATGCTTTGAGTGGCAAGTAAAACTACTCCCAAGAATGACAACCAGCCTCCTGCCTCTGCACTCGTGTAATCACAGCTAATTACTGCATACAAAAGAGCCTGATGAAGTGATAAATAGCATTAGCTAGGAGGCCCTAGAATCCCCTGGGAGCCCCATACATCACCAGGAATGGAGTGGAGTGTCTGCCTGTCACCCCCTGAAGGGTACAGCTGGCACCTCAGACTGCCCACAGAGGACATGCAGGGTGTCATCATCCAGGGAAGATGCAGACAAAAGCAAAACCAGGCCTTATAAATCAGAGGGTCAAACCAGGGAAGCAGAAGATAAGAGTCATTCTGCAGGATGGGACTATTCCTTGATGAATAGCTGGAGAACATTCCTTATCTCTGGAGCAAGCTCATCTGTAGAACACTGACAACATGTCCTTGGGATTTGATCTCTCTTGCAAGGTTTGTGCTCGGTGATCAAACTGAGACAAAGCCAAGGTTCAGTTAAAAATAAGACAGACAAAATAATCTCCAGAGGAGTGACTGTTGTTCCCAGGTATTTTCACTAGAGCTGCTTGCTGCAGGATTCTGGGATTTTCCAAGCCCAGGCTGGCCAGGGCCACCACACAGAGGCAGCATTTGTCCTCAGTGAGGGGTTAACCAGGACAGGTGGCTGAGGACATCGCAGGGCCAGCAGAGATAGCAGGGGGGCAGAGGCTGCTTCTACCTCTTGGCAGGACACAGCTGCCCCCAGCCCCACTTCAGCCTGGCAGAAGGGATGGAAACTCCAGGGAAATCAGAGGAAAAGAGCAGGATGGGCTTTGATGTTAATAGCACTGGGCAGGAAACATGGCCACCAATGGAGGACATTCATTCTTTCTTCTTTCCCTAAAAACCAGCAGATCTTTCCCACAGGAAGTGTCAGGTGTTGTATCTTACCCTGCTAATTTCTCAGTGGTGAGGGGCTAGTTCTAAAGAGTAGAGTCCCTCAGCAAGTGTCAAGGACACATAAAAATTCCTTCTCCCTGGTCTAAATCTCCCTCTTTTAGTGTCAAACCATCACCTCTTGTCTGTCCCAACAGGCCCTGCTAAACCATCTGTCCCCATCTCTCTGACAGGCCCCTTGAAGCACTGAAAGGCCCCAGAAGGTCTCCAGGCTGAGCACCCTCAGCTCTCCCAGTCTGGCCTCCCAGCAGAGGGGTTCACCCCTCAGATCATGTTTGTGGCCTCCTCCAAACCTGTTCCTCCAACAGGTTCATGGCTCAGCTCAGTGGACAGAGCAAGTGAGAGATTAGCAGAGTTCAACAGCCTGAAACTCCAGCAAAAATTCATGTTCTTGGCATCAACACCTGAATTCACCCTCTGAACTTTTGGTCAGTAGAGACCAGGCACTTGTGGGGCCTCTCAGTTGAATCTCACCCCAAAACACATTAATTCCTCACCACTGCCTGCAACAGGAGCTGCTGGTGGTGATTACCCCACATCAGACACCCATTATGAGCATTTAACCCTTGGGCAAGACAAGGCCTGCCCCAAGTGCCCAAAGACTGTCTTGGGCTGAGCAACAAGAGGGCTGGAGGGGCAGGCACTGTGCCCTCCCCTCCCCTGGGAGGCCAGAAGGGCAGGGGGCAGACACCCAGTGCCTGGGAAATGCCAACCAGCAGCCTGACACCAGGGTCATCTGTCAATACTTCTGTCAGAAAATACCACTCTGGCAAAGAGGGTTTTTTCCATAAATCAAATCCAACATGTCCAAACTGTTTTTTCCCCAGAAGTGAAAAACAACTTGGCATTTTTATACTATTTTTCCTTCTCATAACCCATCACAGGTGTGGAGAGGATGGCAAAGGAAGGCAACAGAGAAACAAAGCAAAATAAGGTCTGAGCTCATTTTGTGGCAGATACTCTGGCACATCCAGAATTCTCTCTTTCCTGCTTGTGATATGGAATTTCAGAGTGCTGCAGCTTGCCAACTTCACTTTTCAGCAGGTAGCCCAGGCAGGGTCAGACCTGAGGTCATTTACTACCCAGCTCCAGTGCACCAGCCTGGCCTGCCAGCTGCACCCAGAGCCACCCAGCAGTGCCCATCAGCAGAGCACCATTCTCCTCTTTCCTGCATGATCATGACAACAGTTCTCCTTGGAAAAGTCACGTTGTGGTAGGGAGACAATGTGGTGTTTACACTCTGCCTTTTGTGCTCACCAGTGTCTTAATATTGGGGTGCCACAGGAGTAACACTGCCCTGGCTTTTTTTTTTACTCTTTCCCAAAGAGATTTTAAAAGTACAAACCAAGTAATTAATGTCAGATGGTTAATGATCTATCACTGAGTCTGACTGGAATGAGCAAACAGACCATATTTAACATTGCAGGTGCAGAGCCAAGGACAAAAACAAAGTGGCAGAAACCCTTTCCCCTCCTCCTCTCTTCTCCTCCCATCAGAGCAGAATAAAACCCTTTACAGACCCTCTGCCTAAGCTTCTGCTTTGGTCACCTCCACCCACTTAGGGTAGCTGAACAAAGCAGATTTGCTAACTGAAACTGAGATACCAGCTTCCACCTCTCCCCAGAACAGCTTTGGATTCACAGAACCCAACATGTGGACACCAGCATGTGCAGCAGCATCCCCCAGGTGTGTGCACTGGGCAGCACTCCCCAGCTGCCCAGCCAGCCATGCAGGCTTCCCAGAGCAAAAGCTGCTTGCTCATACCAATGTCCAAGGACAATTAAGCATTCAGGCAGTTAACTTGGAGAACAGCATAGTTCCATATGGCAGAAATGAAACAATCCATGAAGAAACATCAGGAAAGAGTGTCCTCACCTCTGCTCTGCTGCACAGAGACAAGCCCTGTCCCTCAAGATGTTCCAAGAGGCTCACCATGAGAGCAAAGGTTAATAGAGCAATTAATAGACTCCAAATAAAAGCAATATTAACAATTCACAATCAGTCACAATTAGAAGCAAAAGACATTTCTTTTCCTGTTGAGCTGCCTGCAAGAGTGGCACAGACACAAGCAATGCTGGTTGTGTACAGGGAATACCTGTCCAGTTTGAGTGGGAAATCACCAGTGTGTAATGGAGGTTTTGGAGATGATTCATGCAAAACCCACAGTCATTTCAGCTCAGCCGTGCAAAGACCACAGATAATACCACTCCATAAAAAACCAAACTCTAAAAAACCATCAGAGCTATTATCATGAACAACAGTCCTACATTATTAGAAGTACTGGAGTTTTTTGAAAGGGTTACATCTAAGTTTAAAATCAATCAATACCCAACAACAAGGAAAAAAGACAACTCTGGGAGGGGTGGGTATGGGGACAGGGAGGTGGGAAAGCACCACTGGACAGTTAAAGCTCTGATTTTATTTTGCAATGACTGTGTACACACCAGGCCCTCAGAAAGTGACAGATATAGAACAGAAACTTCAATCAGGGATCTCAGCCTCTTGCTGGAATCTTCTGTCAGCACAGCAACCCAGACAGGTACATACCCACAGACTGAGCCACCTGGGAAGTGATGAACTGATGTGCAGAATATATTCCTCTATTGACTGAGCTGTTCTTAATTAATGACTGAATTAAATGGAGAGCTGATGTAAACATCACTATGGCTTATGTCCCCTCACACTGCTGCTTGAGAGAGCCCTCAACAGTGAGAGGTGTGACTGTGCTGCACAGAATGCCTCCTTTGTCCTTGCACAGGAATATCACCCGGGACAGCAGTTTGACACGGTGACAGGAGAAGGATGGGGAAAGGGAGGGAGAATATCCTCAGCTGGCTGTGTTTGAGCACAGCAGAGGTAGCAGGAGCAGAGCAGAGAGCACAAACGGGAGAGGCTGTTACCTTGGGGCGTTTCCATTCAACCCTCCTGGGCGGTGCCGACTGATAGAAAAGGGACTCGTCGGAGGCGGGGAACTCGGGATCCTGGAAGAGCTGCCTCTGCTGGACACACTGCTCTTTCAGCTCGGGGTACTGCTGGCCTCTGAAGAGTTGCACTGATGAAGACATATCTTCCTCTCTAGATAATGATGAAGACTCTTTAAACACCACTGTTTAACATATACATGGTCCTCCACACGAGTCATTACTGGTTTCTGTTCAAGAAACCCAGAAAACCATAAAGCCCAAGAAGATCTTCTATATTAGGAATGTATTTTTGGTTGAATAGAACTCTTATCAGGAAAGACAATTCCAGAGTCCAGCCCAGGCACAAAAGCAGCATTTTGCTTTCCCTGATGGACTGGAAAGGTAACAGAGCAGGGCTTGGCTCTCAGTGTGTGCCATGTGTGAAGGGCTGGACCATCTTTCTGTCCTACATTCTTCTTCTGGACACTAGAGCTCTAATTATCTGCTCCAACTCTTATGCCTGAAGAAAACCAGAAACAGATTTCCAGTGTTTTCCCTCTGAAATTAAGTGACAATACTTTGGCTGCTTTTTGAACTTTATGAAATAGAATTTCAGGGAACTGAATACCCAGAAGCAACAACTAATTGGTGAGAATTAAAAAAACAAAAGCAAACACAACTACAACAACCTCAAACAACTTGCTCTCAGGCCCTAGTTCCCAGAACTGTGACTATCTGACTTGGCAAGTTTACAGTCACAGAGCTCAAATTAATTGCTTGAAAACATTCTATCAAGTGGCTATCATTCAGAAAAGTTTGAAGCTTTGGAAATGTGAGGGATGCTCTTACTTCAAGAGAGGATCTGAACTTACTCTGTTTGGAATGTTCCTGTGCATCAATTCCTCTCCTCTTCCTTCCCACCACAGGCTGGAGATGTAGCTCCCTTCAGTTACCTACAACAACAAAGACAAATGCAGGTTATCCTGGTGTCAGAGCAGGGGTCTGCAATGGGCCAGTTATGTTACCCAGCTTCAATAAAACAAAACTACACTTAATGAAAACCAAAATGGCTCACTGATGCTGTGCCATTGGTAGCATTTGCCTTTTTCTTAAGGGCTGTTTTCGTGTTCATTATCTCCCTCCAAAAAAAGTCACAAGGCATAGCACTTGACAGATGGCCTCCCAGGCCAAGGCACATAGACTTGCTTCATCCCACAAACCACTTCTTCAGATTCCAGTGCAGAACAATTTGTCAATTATACAAAGATAGCTCTGGGACAAAAAATAATAATAAAAACTCAAAGAGTTTGGCTCATTTGGGCAGGATATATAGATTATTTCATGACAACTGGCATTCTTGCTTATTAAAATTCCTGACAAACTAACTAACATTCTCAACAGAGCCTATTTGAAGATAAACTTGTTTTCAAAATAGCCCCTGGGTGATAAGGTTTTCAGCTGCCACTGCCTAATTCATAGAGATAGGTCTGTAATGACCTTATCCCCCCACCCTTTCTCCCCTTCGGTCTGCCAGACTGGAAGGAGAGTCCTTCCAGGATTCACACCCCATTACACAACCACAGGAACTATCAGGAACCTACTTTTGCACGAACCCAAAAGCACCCTGTTGAAACACAGCAGAAGACTCCTCTTCTCCTTGGAAAGCCCTCAGCAAAGGCTGTAAATGCAGTTTCTGTGGCACTGAGGATTGAAGACCCTAGTTGAGCCCCTCCTCTTCTGGGGTGTTCACCTACCAAGACATGGCCTGACCTGGCTGAGACAGTCAGCAGGCACCTGCCTCCCACTCCAAACCTGATTTTTGGAGCAGCTCCCAGATTTTTGTACTCCCAGTTGAACATCAAAGCTCCCAAACTGAGAACCACACTGCCTGCCTCCTTTCCCAAGCCCACAGTAGCACAGCTTTCCCTGCTCCACACCCACAGAGTCACCTTTGGTTCTCCTGCCACTTGCACTGTTGAGCTGGGCTGAGGAAACACCAGACACAGCTTGGCAGCTGCTCTCTCCAGGGCTCCCTGCACTGTTATGTGATACAGAGAGAGCTGTGCACAGCCTGCTGAGGGCTTTCATGGTCCTAAAAACACCCTACACAGCTTGGAGAGCCTCTGCCCTGCTGCAGAGAGAAAGGGGCTGCTCCAGGGGAGGGACAGAAGAGGGAGGAAGCTCTAAAGGTCACCCATTCTTCTAGTTTATTTCCCTGACCATGTACAAATACACTTTTGCTTTTCAATCGTCTCCAGTCTCTGAGAGAAGCTCCCCAGCACTTCACCTCTCCAGCCAGCTCCACAGCTGAGCCCAAAGTTTCTACAGCACCACAGCAATCCACCTTGGTATTAGCAGGAGTGCAGGGGGCCCTACATTCTCTCAGCTTTCAACCACTGGGCTTAAAAAAAAAATCTATCTCTGGCCCTCTCTTTCTCCAGCAAGATTCCTATTTTGATTAAAAAAAAAGGATTTTAGCAGAAAAGTGAAGACAAGCCAGGGCAGGCCCCTTTTCAACAAGGCTCTATTAAGAGTCCCCTGCTCAGCCTGACAACAGCAGCATTTCACTTTTACTTACAGTTAATAGAGATGCCTCCCACTGTCGGAGCCAGCAAGGGTACAGCTCAGTCACACTCAGCAGTGGCAAATGCCAGCAACTGGCATTATTAACAGCCCTTAAATTAAAGGGACATTCACTTGAAATCCAGTTCTTCACAAGACGAGCTTCAACAATTCTTCCCACTACCCAGTAGTATTTCTTGACATTCAAATTTTCCCATCTTAAACTTTCTTAAACCCCAGCTGCTCCACAGAATCACCACAACAAACAAGACCAACTGCCCTGAGAGGCTTGTGAGGGAAAACTTCACCCTCCCTACCATTCAGCTCCTGTGCAACAAGCACACAACCACCATCAGAAGCAGTCAGCTGATTTTTTTGTTGCTCTGTGTAACCAAGTGACAGGCAGGGTAAAAAGCCAGTCAGTGAAGTTACTGCAGCTGCACAGCCAACTGCAGCCCTGGGCAGAGAGCAAAGTTACTGCAGCTACCCAGCCAACTGCAGCCCTGGGCAGAGAGCTCAGGAGTGAGTGTCCCTGCCACCCACCCCCGTGGGCACAGCACAGGCCACGCAGAGCTGCCCCTGCCCTGACTAAAAGCAGCACTTTTGGTCCCCAAATGAAGGCAGCCAGAGGCTGCAGTGAAGCCCCAGATGAATCTCCTCTTCTAGGAAAAGGCTTGGAGGTGTGTAAAGTGTTAATCTGACCAGTTCCAGTCACAGGACTGGAAGGAATTCCCAGGCACAGCAGCAGGATGGAAAGGGTGAAGAGGGTTTCTAGCGCCTAAAGCTGCTTCCTCCTGCAAGTGGATCTGAGATGAACCTGCCCAAGCTCAGACACATCCCAGCCTCAGGAACACACCCCTGGCTGGGAAGGCCACAGGGAATGCCAGAAAGGGTGCACACAGCACATGCCATGCTCAGGCAGCACCCTGGGTTTAAGGTTGCTGTCCAGTGGCACATTCAAACTTGCTTTTGTTCATCCCAGAACTGCCTCAGCAACAGGAGCAGCCACCAGCACCTGCCCCAGGGGTCCCTCTGTCCCAGCTGCAGTTCTCTGCCTGTCTTGACAATGCACAAAACCCTCCCAGCTCTCTGCTTTCAATGCTGACTTACCACCAAACCTCAAAACCACCACTGGGCCTGTGGCAGCAGAACAGGGACTCCAGGATTTCACTGTTTGCAAACATTGTTTAGTATTTTCCCTAACATTTTTCTCCAAACTCAGCCCTTGCTTCAGAGCAATCAAACCAACTAGTGCTTCAAAACAGCAGCACTGCAGCCAAAAGCCTGAAATTAACTCTGGTTTTCTGTGAAACTAATGAAAGGCACTTTCCAGGGCTCCAGAGGGAAGAGGTTATTGCCTCCTCTTCCTGGGCAGAACAAGCTCAGGACCTTCCAAAGCAGTGACTTTGCAGATTTGTATGTGCCTGGGAATTTAAAGCAGTTGAAAAAGCTTCCACTTGACATATGCTGCAGTTCCCTGATCTTGGCTGTTCCACTGCTCCTGATGCATGAGAAGCAATCAGAGCATCACTACCAGAGACATTTACTCATTCAAGTTCTTTAAACAGAAACTTACTCATTCAAGTGCTTTAAACAAACCAATGTACACACTGCACTGGGAGTCTTGGGTATCCTCTTTGCTTCTGCATCAGCCAATATAAACACAAAGTCAGCCCTCAATCTCTATTGTGTGGCCATGCAATTGCAGTAGTAAGAGCATATTCCATTTGGATCATGTTTTCTGCACAGGATGATTTAGTAGCACTCAGTCCAGGATGGAGTGTGATCCCAGGGTCTCTCCATCCTTTGGAATGGCAATGCCCTGTTTGGATAAGACTGCATGCTCTGGGCTCTGAGGATACCATGATTGTGCAGCATTAGACCTTCTTCATCCAGCTTTTGGATTTTTCAACAAATTTTAAGTTCCCTTGACTGTTTTATGGCCTCTAACTCAGTACTTTAATAGACCTGTAAAGGTTTCTCTGTCTAGCTCAGTTCAAGAATTGGCCACGGGAAGAAGACTCAAGCACTTGGCTTCTCACAAACTGGAAGGTGCCCACAGTTCTGCTGCACAGTTTTGCAATACTTGGCATTAAAACTGAGAGGTAAATTCACATATTTTTGTCTGAGAATATTTGCCCATATCTTATCAGTCCTGAGCAGGAATGCAGGGGAGGCTAACTGGACACCAGGAACAGGACTGCCCACAACCTGTTTGCTTTCATGGATGGCATCAAGGACTGGCAGGATGATCTGGCTACAACCCAAAGCTTTACTACAACCAAATTAATCACAGTGTTTGTACTGCAGCATCGTGGTGCTTAGCCAGGCTCTTCCTTCAGGTCTCTCTTGGGACAGAGAGACTTTCTATAGCATTTATCTGGGAGCCAGGCTGCAGTTTGCACTACAAAGCCTGTGCCCAAGCAAAGATGGCTCAGGAGGATGCCTCTGGGCTCAGGACCAGGGCTGCTGCTACAGCCTAGGAGCTGAGCTCCACCAGGAGCCCTGTCCTTGATTTTGTTTGTTCTCTCTCCCACCTCTTTCCCAGTCAGTTCCTGCCGAGATAAACACAAGCCCGTTCCAGCCCTTCGGGGAGGGAGTGCTGGAGCCAGGGCTCCTGCCCTCCAAAAGCTCAGCAGCCCGTTGGGATGAGGTGCTGGCCGATTGCCTGCTGCAGCCCCATCCCCCGGCAAGGGGCACAGCTGCTCCAGCCTGCAGGGCCACCAACTGTCAGCGCTGGGGCTGAGCACAGGAGCAAACAGCACTGCACTTGCAGGTGATTATGCCCGAGGGGGAAGGACTCCAGCTGGCACCAGCAGCAGGAGACTGAATTTGCAGGGTGATGGTCAGGGGTGTGTAGGAGCTTTTCAGCACGATAACAGAGCTAAATCAACAGGCATGTGTGCATGGGATTACTCAGTGGTACTATGTCTGTTTTGTGATGAAAACCCCTCAAAGTCCTGGCAGAACACACTCAGAGAGGGTCAACTCCCTCTCCCCCTCCTTGCCTTTTCTGGGAGAGTTTATCCCAGCTTAGTTGCCCATGAAATACCTTTTTTAAAAGGAGTCAGCAGCAGAGCAGGTTTTTGCCTCCAGCCGACCAGCTTCCAGGGCCATACCTCCAATGGACAAAATGCTTAAAGAGGCAAAAAATCCTCCAGGGCTCCTTCCTTCAACTCGGCTAAATCCTGTAAGGAGCAGGCTGCCGGGGCCTGAGCTCAGCCCCACTCCCAGCTCACCTCCCTGCTGGGGCTGGGTGCCAAGGTGGGTGCCCGAGGGGAGCCCAGCAGCCTGCCTCCATCCACTGCAAACTCCTCAGCCAGAGCCTGCTGCTGCCTCTCTGCCTTAAACTAGAATAGTGGGGGGTTTGGCAGCTGTGTTGTGTGTGGCTCTTGGCCCTGTCCACTTGCAACAAGCAAACTGCTGAAATGCCTCTTGCAGCAAGACCCTGAGGGGCTCAGCCAGAGGCACAACTTGCTTGGCAGCCAGAACTGGGAATCCTCAGAGCACAGAGCAGCTCTCTTGTGTTGAGCACATACTAAGTTAAGGGCACACAAAGTCCAGGATCTATAGGCATGTGGCACTTAACAGGTTAGGCATTAAGCAGTAGCTTAAGTCAAGTTTTTTTAGACTACATTTTAGCCTCAAAGCCTCAGTGTTTGTCACCACTGCAGATGCTCACATCCCTCACTAGACAGACCTCAGCCAGCATTCAGGGATCCAACACTCCACACACATCTGGACTCTGTGGGTCTCTGACTCAGAGAGCAGCCAGGGTGATGGCCCAAGGAGGAATACACAGCCCCAGAGACCAACATTTGTCTGCAATCTACACCCAAGATGAAAATGCTTTCCTAAAGAGCCATGCACCAGCCCAGTGAGCACTCCCTACCTTTCCAACAGGTCCCAGAAGCAGTTAAGGTGGACATTTCTGTTTTCATTGCCACTTGCTCATTTATGTCACAA
The DNA here is from genome assembly GCA_025447755.1 of Corythornis vintsioides. NCBI lineage: Eukaryota > Metazoa > Chordata > Aves > Coraciiformes > Alcedinidae > Corythornis > Corythornis vintsioides. The sequence continues at coordinate 32,429 of JAOEGS010009254.1, read as the reverse complement.
CTAACTAGAGAGATTCCAGTAATTTAGTAGAGCAGATAGCAGTTGTTACCATTAATCCAGGTCAAGAGATCTAGGTAAGCATGAACAGCAATGTCAGTGGATTAATTCAAATCAAGCTTTTGTGCTTAAAATAAAGGAAAACAACTCCCTTCAGATTTCCAGTCTCTAACTTTTCATAAAAGTTAGTTAACAGAACATGACTGCAAATTAATGGGTAACTACCTATCAGGCCACTCCATTATTTTACATAGCCAGTTATCTATTATTTCAGACAGTATAAAAATCTCTCCTTCATAAGAACACACACAGGAAAGTGAAATATCCACTTGAATTTCACAAGGAAATAATCCACAGGGTGAGCTGAGAGTATAGTGGAAGATCAGCAGCAGTATGGAGAATGGCATCATATGAGCACTGAGATCAAATCACACTTGTTCAGCCCGGCCCCCTTCAGTCTACCTGTTCACAGTGCCTGCAGAGAGGAGACCTGGCTTGGTCCAGGGAGGGCACAGTCGAGATGGGTCTCTGAGAAATGCCCATCACTGCAGTAGACAAAAGCTTTTTCTCACTGTGCTGGCTGAAGGGTAACGCTGGAGTAGTAACACTGAGTTTTCACCCTGGTGACAAAGTTGCAAGTGAAGAAAATCCCAGTTTACAGGCTGCCACCTCCGGCACTTACCTGCCTGCTGTCTGTCCCCGCACATCAAACTCCACAACGACTCCTGCAAACAAAGATCCCCTCGGCTTCTTAACCTGAAACTCTGGACTGTACCAAGATCACGTCACCAGGGGGGTGTGTTTTGGGATGACCCTTGCAGTGATGATTCACAGGGACACCAGGGAACCTTCTGAGCTGACCCAACATGCGGAGCCTTGTTTACTGCTGCTGTACGGGTTGCTAGCTGGGACCGTGGCTGTAACAGGGAGTGAACTTTTGCAGGAGGAGACGAGCAGAGGCTGCTTGGCAAGACTTGGAGGCATTTTTTTTTTTTCCCGTGGAAAACAGGGCAGATTCATGTGCACCATGAAAAAAAAAAAAAATTAAAAAAAATTCTGTTCCTTATTAGGCTGCTCGTTGTTCCTCACTCACATCACTGCCCCTGGCAGGGCCTCTGCCTCAGCAGGTCCCTTCCCATAACGACCTGTCCAGGTGACAGAGGAATCTCACAGGGCTTCTGTGGGACTTGCAGCTGGATGGGGTTGTGCAGACTGGGAGATGCTGCCCAACCCAAGGGCTTTGTGCCCTTGGCCGGGCTGTGGAGCCTGTAGCACCTCGGGGACAGCTCTCACACACTGCTGGGATCCTTCTCCAGCTTCCCTGCTCACAGCCTGCAGCTGCCCAACTCTCTTTCTCTAGTGGAGAGGAAAACAGCCCGAGTGAAGCTGCCCCCCTTGTCTGGGAGATCCACAGAACAGGCTCCAGAGGTCCAAGGAGGCTGAGATGCCCCTGGGCTCTCCTCCACCACACACCAGCTCTCCTCCTCCACCACACACCAGCTCTCCTCCTCCACCACACACCTGCCCACCCTCACTCAAGCACTCACCCTGTCCTGCTTCTCTCCCTGGGCCACTAAAGGGAGATGAACTGATTCACAGGGGTATAGGTTTAGAACTCAGAAAACAATACACTCAGCTAGGGCAAAACAAAAAACTAGGGCAAAACTTAATTCTTACAAAAAAATGGTTTTGGGGAAACAAACTTCTCCATACTCTGCTCATTCCCAGTTTCATTTTGGGTAACGGGTAAATCCTAAACATTTGGATTAATTTTACATGATTTTCCCCCACATTTGAGGATTTTAACACCTTTGTTTAACCCTTATGTGGTTTTAAATATACTTCAGTAAATGCAGTCACATTTCTGAACAAGCACCATTTCAGAATACAACAAAATTTCATTTGCAGCAGTAGCTTTAAATCCCAGAAGTTTTCAGTCCTCCTGATTTTAGCAAAACCTGTCTAAATTTACAAATAGATCCATTTCTTCTCCCAAACCTTGGTATTCAGCAAATCTCCTGTTTGCCTAGAGGAGTCTGGATCTCAGGGGACAAGTTAAAATGCTTTGAAGACAAAGCATGAAGCAGTTCTCACAAATGTCTGCCCTGCAAGGCTAGCTGCAGGACTGTTTGCTCTCTTCCAAAGCATCAGCCCCATTCCCTTTTGAAGGCACACTGAAATGTAGAGAGAAAGCCCCTGGAAGCTGCCACTGCAGTTTTCACATTTAATGAGTCAAATCCCTACATACTAAAGCCATGTGTTTTCAATTTGTGACTGAGTAAACAGAGCAGAGTTTAAATCATAATAAAAAGCTGACGTCTGGCTGTATATACCACAGGCACTGTGATTCACTGGAGCAGCTGAAGGAAGAACATGAAAAACCCCACTTAAGTACAACAAAACTCTACTTTTTGCAAGCCAGTAAGGACTATTCACGGCTTCTATAGACGTGTACTCACAGTAGCTGCCTTTGATCCAACGTGGAACAGAACCACGAGAACTTTTTCACACCAGTAATCCAACAACTGTATGCAAGAGTCAGGGCTGGAGTGGAGCTCCTGCTGGAAGTCTTGTCAGAAACAGGAATTCCTTTAGACAGGCAGCAAGAAGAGCTGCACAGGCAGCAACCATGGGCAACCAGACAGCTCTGATCTCACTGCAGAGCCATGGCAGAAAAGGCTGGCAACTCAGAGGGGTTATGTCCAAAAAGCAAAGAGACAAGTTCACAGATTTCATGTATCATCATGGCATCAAACAAGAGCCCAGAGCTAGCACTTTGGGTAAAGACACAGCAAAAAATCAACAACAGAACTTACTCAGGACCCCTCCATAAATTCATGTCCTCCCCAGCAAGGAAACATCTTGCTGGCTGCCCATCCACAAGCAACTTAATCCTCCAGAGAAACTAATCCTCATCCCCCTACAGCTCATGGCCTGGTAAGTGCTCTGCCAGCTGAGCCAAATGAAGAATCACACACAGCTGCAGAGGACACAGCTCTGTTGCTTGGCAGGTTATTACAGGTCATGCCAGAGGCTACCAGGGCCTGTTTTGACCCAGGTAAATCCTGGATGTGGACTGGAGCAATCCCAAGCACAAACAACCTGGCTGATGGGTAGATTGGGAGCAGTCCTGTAGAGAAGGACTTGAGGGTCTTGGTGGATTAAAACCAGTATGAGCTGACACCATGCACTGGCACCCAGCAGCACCCTGGGATGCACCCCAAGCAGTGTGGGCAGCAGGGCCAGGGGGGATCCTGCCCCTCTGTTCCCAGGGCTCTGGGGAGATCCCCTTGCAGGGCTGGGTCCAGATCTGGAGTCCTCAGCACAGCAGAGACAGGGATCCAGGTGTCCAGGTGGTTTTGCTTACTCATGGCCATCACAGAAACCTGCAACCTGCCCTTCATTTGCAAACACACTCTGCTGTAAGGTTCTTGTGTCCCATCACAGCTACATTGCATGGGACAATTTGCTAATAAAACACAAGGTAGTTTCCATCAGAGATTACACATAAATCCCACACGTTTACTCTTTCTAGTTTAAACAGTTTTGCACAGAGTCCAAAGGGCACAACCTGAAAACTAACCAAGATTCACAAAAAACTTTCCAATCTGAGGCCTGATTCTGCTCAACAAGAACATTTTGAACCTGGATCACTCACCCTTTTCATCTGGGGATTTTAATCACAGAATCTCTCTGGCTGGAAATGAGAGGATTGGAACAGGAGATCCACCCCAGGCTGGCTGGCACTGAACCTTGAGGTTGAGGGTTGGCAGGCACTGAACCTTCTGCTTGGCACTGGTGGATGGGAGGCAACCCCTGAAGCTGAGGGCACAGAAGGAGCTGCTTTGTGCCCCTGGCTGCTGCTGCTGCCAGAGAAGCTTTCTGCTGGCTGAGTGTACAGGGTGGGATTGATCAAAGATTTATCACACACACACCTACACACCCTCTCCTCACACACACCCCCCCTCACACACACCCCCTCACACACACGCATACACTCCTTTACACACACACACCCCCACACACACATACACTCCCTCACACAAACACCCCCCCTCACACATATCTCCTCACACACACATACACTCCCTTACACACAAACACACACACACACACACTCCCTCACACACACCCCCACAACCCCACCCTCATCCTATCACCCCCTCACACACCTACACACCCCATCACACAAACTCACCCCCTCACACACACTCCCCTCACACCCATACACCCCCCTTACACACATCCCCCTTACACACACCCCCCTCACACGCGCACACACACACACACACTCTCTCCCCTCAGACGCCCCTCGCACCGCCCCCGCTGCCCGCCATGGCGGGTCGGTGCCCCCGGCTGCGAGGCGCGCGCCGCTAGGTGGCGGCCTCGCCCAAGGGTGCGCGTGCGGCCTCTGGCCGGCCCCGCCCGGCGCCATTTTCCCGCTGGCAGCGCAGGGGCGCTGGGGAGCCCAGGCAGGGGTTGGTTGGGGAGCGGCCCAGCCGGCGAAGTCCTTGGGCGGGTTATTCCGTTTTCCCGAGAATGAGGAACAAAGTCCGGCCCCGGACAGATGTTTTCAGGGGCACACAAGTAACGCGACCCGCTGCCATTAGCCTTGGGGTAGGCAGGCCTCAATGACACCGAGAAACAAACTTGAAGGGAAAACGCCCCGAGGAGCTTACAGCAGCCAGGAGTTCCCTTCTCTTTGAATCACCCTTTGTGTTCCCAGTGTTGTGTAAACATTAAATATTGAAAGCGTTGCCTGTAGCACTCGTTTCTCGGTGGGGTTTGGATAAAGCCATTCCTGTCTCCTGGTCGTGAGGAAAGCTCTGGGGCTGAGCTGGAGCAGCAGAGACCTCTGGGGGTGGTGCCCCCAAAACAGGCTTAAATCAAAGCCTCGTTTAACATGGGGGGAGCTGGAAGGGGATCCACTCACATTTGCTTTGTCACTCAGTTGGTGGGATGCTGCTGCTGCTGCTGGAGGAACATCTCCTGAGCTCCCAGGCTGAAGGTCCTCTGGGTTCTCCCAGCTGTAGCACCTGCAGTTCACCTCCACTGTGGAGTCCCTGAGCTTTTACCTTCAACGACTTGGCCACATAATGACTTTAAAAGATGTATTTAATGAAGAAATACTTTGGAAACCAAAACTGCTTGCAGTCTCAGATCCCAGCTCTGCTAATGCTGGTACCACCAGGTGCTTGTAACAGCACCCACTCTAGCTTAACATGTGAAGCTTGTTATGCAGTCTGGGGTGGTCCTGATTATCTTTCCTGCTGGCACCTGAAATCCAAAGAAACTCTAACCCTGCTTTGGCTGCTGCCACAGGTGATTCCCTGTGTCCCTCAGAAACCTGTGGACTTTAAACCAGCTCTCTGGAGTTATAACCTACTGGTCTTAACTTCTCTTTTTCTAGGCTGTTTTCTGACATTTTAAAAAGTCACATCTGATCTGCATTTCTCACCAGCAGCAGAATATTCTGAGACATTTAAAGATTTAAGGATATTAAGGGCAGGCTCGTTTTTCTGTATTTCAATCTGTGCCAGAGGGACAGAAGGGTGTTTTTTACCTCTGCTTTGATGGAATAAGCTGTGAGGGGGATGCTCTACTTGCCCAAGTGTGCCTGGGGGGCCTGTCCCATGAGGAAATTGTCCTTCAGAAGGGCATGGGAGGACACATTTGCCCTTATTGACAAGCTGTCCAGCACGTAACTGCAGTGCCACCCCTTTGGCTCCCCTCTCCACCCAAAGCACAACCTATTCATCTTGCAGAGCAACAAAAGCTTGGCCTCATCTGACTGTGTTTGGCTCCTCTTCCTGCTGCATGTGCACAGTAGTGCATGGGTGGGCGACCTCATTTGAGAGTTGATTTCATTATAGATCAAGTGTGTTCCTCCCCTCACGTATCTCAGAGTTATCTTCTTCCCTGATGAGGGCTCCTTAATTAAAGCGTGAACAATTTGTGAGAGAACTGCATCGTCCAAAGATTTTTCCTTCTTGGGTGCACAATGTGTTGTTCTCCAAAGGCCAGGCTGGTAATCTGTTCATGTAACATCCAGGGCTTATTGCTGCATCTTGCTGGTCACCTTTCTAGGCAGTAACAAGGCTGGACAAAGGCTGATGGATGTGTTGTCAAGAGCAGCCAGCATGTGGTGACAGTGTCTGAGAGACCTCTTTAAATGGCAGGATTTTGGTGATGTGTGGCAAAAGGGTGACCAGAGAGGGATCTAACCTGTGATTTGTTAACCTGAGCTCCAGAAGACCAAGATGTGACCATAGCTGCTGAACCATTTCCAGTGATCTAAAGTCCTCCCCAGCCTCCACATGCACGACAAGCATTAAAGCTGCTGTGAAGCCTGTGCCCTGAGTGGCAGCGTGTGGCACCGAACCGACGTCTTGCCAGACACTTCCAGAATGAACCTTTCTCTCCTCAGCACCAGTTCCCTTCCTGGCTGTCACTGTGTCACAACGAGCAGAAGAATAGAGGTTTAACCAGCTGAGTGGCACTTCCCGGGCCAGTGTGTGGGTGCTAAAAGCACCCTCAGAGCACTGAAATTAGCAGGTGACACAGGCACTGTGGCTGGAGCGCAGCTGTCAGAGGAAACAACTCCAGTCTCTTCCAAGCAGCTGTTCAAGTGCCAGTGCTCATTTGGATGCACCAACTGTGAGAAGACTTGTGCTTAAAATAAATGGGTTTCCAGCACAAGCAAGCAGTGGATTTGACTTATTTAGCATCCTTTACTGGCTCTCAGATTCACCACCACTTTGCATCACGCTGGTGTCCCGAGCAAACAGGAAAGTGCTTCTCTGTCCTTGGGAGAAGAAGCTTCTTCACAATGACAAATCACTCCAGTAAAACCCAGCTGTAGCTGGTGTTCAACCTCCAGACACTTTGGAAAGCTCTTTTCTGCTCTTATTCACCTGACTGTAAATCAAGAGTTACTTCCTATGTGTCAGTGGGGTTCTTACTGAGACAGCAGCATCCTTTCCACTGGTTTGCAGGGCTGGTGGCTGGTGCCACACTGTCACCATCCAGGTTCCAGCTCTCCAGAGCTCCTAAATAGCAGGGATAGATGCACACACAGCCTGAGGGTTTTCAATCTGCTGTTTGCAGGACACTGAGTGGGCAGGAGCACTACCTAGGATGTTTTTTATTGGCCCTAGGGAAGAGCATCTCCTCTGATCTGGAAGGCAAAGAGCACAGCCCTCTCCAGGAAGCACGGGGACAAAAGGAGAAAGGATTTTCCCTGTGAGCACAGGAAAAGAAGGATAAAGGGGCTCCATCTGAGCGTGAAACATTGGGAAGACTCTGAGCTCTTTCACAGCAGCCCAGTCCACAGCAGGGATGGCCAGAGCTCACTCACCACACTCACTTCTCATTCTGCAGATGGGAAGCAGACACAAGCAGCCAAGTGGCCTGTACTGTATAATTACATGAGGAGGGCTAAGCCTTATTCACATTTTTCAGTGCTTAAAAAGAAGAATGTTATTGTCTTCACTGTGGTTCTGACAGGGCAGCTGTGAAAGAAGAACTTGGACCTTTTTCAGGGCTGTGTGGGAAGGCAGGACAAACACAGTGTGTCTTCACATCTCCCCAAGCTTCCCACAGCTAATGTCAGACCACTCAGACCTTGCCCAGGCCCTGGGGGCTATTTTGAATCCATGATTTTGACTGAAGTGCTGCAGGTAGGGAAAGAGCTGCCCTAACCTGCACCCTATGTCCTGCAGCAGGACCCACACTGAGCTCATCCCTGCAGTCAAAAGTGCAGGTCTGACACAGGCTGGGCTCTTTCAGCCAGGCAGATGTGAATTAATCCAGAGCCATCCAATTCCTGGTCCTTTTTTTCCCCTGCATTTGTACATGTGGAAATTGGATCTGTAGAATCCAAGTTCCACTTGTACAAACCCCAGTCCAATCTGGGAAAGTTGCTGAATTGAACAAGCACTGCCACAGTTCACAGGCCACAGGCAGTGCACACTTGCCAAAATAAAAGCATCAGAAAGGTTTTTATCGGCCTAAATATTGAAACCAAATTTTATTTTTTTTGAAAATGACATTACACACATCTTGCAAATGTACATTTAGATGAGAAAACAATGAGTAACAAATATTGAGAGCAAAGCTATAAAGTGGACAGGTTCTCTGCTGCATGGCATTGCTTTACAAGAATACTCAGACCTGGGATGGTTATTACAAGTAGTAAAAACAGTTCACAACACCTCACAAAAATGGAAATTTTTCTTCTAGAAAGTCAAATCTTCTAACAAAAAGGAAATTCTGTTAAGGGAGGAGAGGCACAGGGGACAGATGTGTGGATCTAGGTACATTTTGTGGTTTTGTGGGGGTTTTTAAAGTCCATTTCTTACAAAATCCACCTGTGTGAGTGACCCCCTCTTTTCCGGGACTTTGTTTTCTGTCCTCCATTGCCAACAGAACCACCAAGCCCTGCACACTCATCTCAGAGCTGGGGAGCAGGAGTTGTGTACAGAACCCCTAACAACATCATTCCTGGGTGCCACCCCCCCCCCCCCCTTCCTCCGTGTGTCCAGGAAAATCAGTGTGTGCAAACTCCGCAAGTCGGGGGCGGCGGGACCAGTCCCCCGTAGAACCACCAGGGGTGGGAGCCACGGCCAATACACCACGTGCCACAAGCCTCAGCTGCAATGGACCAGCAAGATCTCCTCGTTTAGCAGTGATGCAAACCTCCAGAGATGGAACTGGTTCCCCAGTTCAAGCAGAGGCAACAGGTGCCTGATGTCCATCTGCTTTACCTTGAGAGGCTAACCGGAGTGCCGAGGCAAGGCGCCGTGAGAAAGACATTCCCCACGAGAACCTGTTGAGAACTGCTTTTCAAACCTCATTGTAGATCATTTTATTTATGCCCAAATCTGTACTTGACAACCACGAGAGAGACAAAGACAGAGTAAAAGAGAGGGAGATAGAATCTTTCCAGGAGGAAAGGAAGGGCTAATGAAGAAGAGAGAGGTACAGGACCATGCATTTACTCTCAAAAGCTTGTTCACGAGCAAGCCAACATTTCTAACACTACCACCACTCACCTACACCTGTTTGCTAAGTAACTGAGTTCTACCTACAACTAGGGAGCAGAAGGGGCTTTTTTTTTTTTTTTTTTTTTCCTTTTCTTTTCTTCCCCCTCCCTTTAAAACGTCAATAAAAATGTTTTCTGTACAAGTTGAATGGCACGAAAGGTGGTTCAAATGCTAAATAACTCACCACAAATGGAGGATGCAAAATGAGTTCAGAACATGCATGGACTGTGTACAGGTAAGCGAGGAATCATTGGCATAAAGCTGCAATATATTACAAGATGATACAGTCGAGATCTTTTGGAATAACCTCTGCTTGTTCCATCCCTTTAAGAGAACTTCACAGAAAAATTCAGTGTAAAGGGAATTCCAAGGTACATGGGCAAGCAGAAGGTTAACTATGGGCAACTGTCTGAAGAGAAAAGCATTTCCCTCTCCTCCCACGCACTCCCCCAAGGTACAAAGCACGACCAGCTCGCTGCAGGCTTGCCAAGGAGAAAGCTCAGGCAGGCCTGGGTTAGGAGAACGAAAGCACCCTTTACATTGATACCTCTGTACAACATCATTCATTAAATCCCTTCTCACTGAAAACAAAAGCAGATTGGTTTGATCCCAACAAAATCCCAAGGGACCCCTTACCACCCGCGTGGCCACGCTCTGAGTCTGGAGTATACCAGCTAACCTCCAAACCCAGCTGCCCCTCCAGCCCCCACCCACTGACCCACAGCACAAAACACCCCCGGCCTCTTCCTTATGATATTATATTGCAGCTTTGCTATGAAGGATGAAACCAGACAAACTCAAGACTGACCTAAGACAGCAATCCATCACCAGGACCCAGTTCAGCCACGTGCCTCCCTCTCCTCCTGCACACAGTGGGTTTGCAGAGCACAGGTGAGCCAAGGCAGGTCCTGCTCTTCAGGAACCTCTCATCACACTCAGGCTGCTGTGATGGGAGCTGCTAACCCTGGCTTGGGATGGATTAGTGAATGTAAGAAGATGGGCAAAGGCTGGTAAGCTAAGCTGATAGCCCTTCTCTGTGCTCCTAGGCTCGGCAGTGTCACCACAGACAGAGCAGGGTGGAGGTGAATGTGCCATCCTCTCAGAGAATTGATGGAGGTTGGGTTCGACAGGTTTCCTCTTTCTAAAAGACCCTGGGTGTCTTTAAAACAGCTAATCACAACTGTACTAGTACTGCCATGGTGATAAAGCTGCTTGGATCAGACATCATTGAAATAAGAAGCAAACTAACAACAATTTTACATGTCAGAATTCAGCATGTAATTATAACTCACAGGCTTTCTTGTTCTTACATTCAATACTTCTGCTTCACCTTATCTATAAACACCAATTAGCAGTGCAATTAATTCCCTAGACATTCTTCTTTTTAAGGAGATGCATCACCAGACATCACACTAAATCTGGAAAAAAAGCTCTTCTCTGGTAAAGAGGGAAAGGAAATAAAGGGGAAAAAAAAAAGCTCTGTGTTCTGCAACTGTGTGGTCAGCGTGAGAGGGAGATGGAATGTCACTCTAATTCAACTGCCACCTGCAAAGGGAAGTGAATTCAACCCCATCCTTATCTGCTCTGCATCAGTTGGCAGCAGATGGAGAAAAGCAGCCATGCTGGAACTGAAAAAAATCAACATAAAATCCCCAAAGGCAAACTAAAAAAATATAACGAACCAGCAAAAAATTACCAAACCCAAACCTCCACTAAATGTTTCACAGGGATTCTCTGAAGGTAAAATTCTTCCTTTCAAGACCAGGGCCTGCACCACAGCTCAGGGCCTGTTTGGTCCATGGCAGACATTTCCTAAGCTGGACTCTGCAGATGGATTTCTCAGGACCCTGGGGGGTCAGAACCAGCATGTGATTCAGGTCCACCCTGACCAGGTGCCAGCAAGGTGTTTCACCCTGACTGCATGTGCCACATGAAACATTTTGCTCTGCCACAACCCTGCTGCTCTAATGGGGCTCAGATTAAGCTCCATTTCCCATCTGTGGCTGTTGCAAATAGAGATGGAAGAACCCGCTTGGGTAAACATCAAAAGCAGCCTGGAGTTGAGATGAGTCACCTGAAATGAACCAAACCTTTGTGTGTTCAGAGGCAATTGATAATATTTTTCTCTAAAAACCAAGCCAACCATAAATCTCTGTTCTGCTTGGTGCTAACTGGGACTAGAGTAGAAAAATACTGGAAGAAATAGAAATGCTGTTTCTAGCTCCATAAACATGCTGGGCTCAGGGCATGTTTATGGGCAGACTGAAGTGAGAGTGAAGTGAGATAAAACCAGCTCTCTTTAGAACCAGAACACAGAGAGGCCCTGTTTTGCTAAGGTTGCTTGTTTCATTTTCAATTCTAAAAGTTTTCAGATTTAGAATTTTCAATTCTAAGTTTCTTTAACAAAGAAAACGACTTCATCTTTATCATGAGCTGTAATAAAACTATACAAAATATCTCCCATCTAGAACTTGCTATTAGAGGTCTGTAGAAGAGATCACCCTATAGCTATAAGGTGGGGTCACTGAGGTCCTCTCTGCAAAGCCTGCAGCTGTCACCAGGAAACTGAATCTGCAGCAACGTGATCAATCACACAGGAATTGACAGGAATCAATCTTTGAAACAGGAGACCAACCTTGGACCAAATGGATTCAGCTCCCTTAATTACAGAGGAGCTTCTGCCTTTTAAAGCAGCAGAGAATTGGATGTATTGGGTTTCACTTAGATTATATTGAGGGTCTGAGACTCTACAGAAAGAAAAGAGGTGCAATCTTTAGGAAAAATGAGACTAAACACCAAAAAAATGTGTTCAGATGAGTCAGTGCTTTTGCCTTTTAGTGTTAAATTCACAACTGAATTTAGAAAAAGATCTCAGGAGAAACCCAGTGTTAATCACAAATCCCCTGCTCAGCATGGCCATCCCAGTCATGTACTGACTGCAGCAGCTCCCACATCCACGAGCCAAGATCACCCCTGTGCCTCAGAGCTAGCCAGGGTCACCTCCTGCAGCCTGCCTTGCCTTCCCACCCTGCTGCCAGTGGCTCCTGCTGAGCAAACTGGGGAGGGGTGGGAGGTTAAGAGGTACCCTCATGATTTCCTTGGAGCCTTGCAATCCCCCAGTGTGCCAGGCCTGTGCTTCTCCAAGCCAGGCCCTGCCCATCAGTTTCTATTTCTAACATGATAGGGAGGAATAAAAAGAAAACCAAACCATGGGTTGGTGCTGTCATTCAGCAAAGGGCTGGGTCTTCCCCCTTCTCCTGGCAGGAGAGGAAAACAGGAACAGGGGAGGAACTTGAAACCAAGGTCTGCTGCCTGTGGCCAAGTGTGACCTTCTTTCTGCCAGCAGAGTGGGACACACGGTGCTGTGGCAGAACCTGAACCCGGGCTAGATACCTGCAGGGGCAGCAATTCTCCCAGCGTGCAGCCAGGAACCCCTGCTGCTTTTCTGTCCAGAACTGAGCTGGACATCCCCAGCTACCCACAACCCCCCCTTTTCTTTGTCCCTGGGACTTCTTGGCTTTCATCTTTCATTATTCCCACACGTCAGTGGCACTGACATTTCCAGTGCTCTGCCTCACGCTCCCCCTTCCACTTGATTTTCTGTGAAGTTCATCTCATTTCATCACTCAGTAAATATCTCCTAACAAATACCCCCTACCACTCCTCTTAGAAACGAGCTCTTCTCTTTGTTTCCCCTCACACTGGCCATCAGGGCAACTTTCTCTAATGATGCCAACTTTCTTTTTTGTTTTCAGCTGACAGACTCTAATTACTGCAAAGATTTGTTAATCCTCTTTGGGCATCCTCCATCAGTTGTTTCAGTGATAATCTGTCAGGCCTGGGGAAGCTTTAAACTGGCTGAGAGTTGTGAGTTACAGTTCACTGAGACCCAGAGCAGGAGCCAGAATAGGTCAGTTCAGCTGAGGGCATGAAGGGATGGGACTGAAAGGCAGCTCTTTCCCAGAAAGCCATCTGGCCATGAACACTTCCTAAACAAGGAAGCTTTCAACAACAGCCCCACTGTTTTCTGGGTGGAAGGGCACTGGAATCATTAGACTTTTTCATGGTTGACAAACACAAGGGCCACAGTTGGAATGGCAACACGAGCTGCCCCGACACACACACGTGTAACAACAGGAGGGGCAGCAGGGCTCTGCCTTCAGCCCAGAGGTGGCAACTCCAGAGGACTGGGTTGCTGGGTGTGGGGATGTCTTTGATGGCTCCTCCATGGGTGAAAATGATGTGCCTGTCTTTCACCATTAGTAAAATAGTGAAGCCTTTTCTTGCGAGAGAGCCAGAGTTCCTGAAAAGACTTGCCAAAGACAATGGGCCACAGTTTGCTTCTGTGAGGTTTCCAGACTTAGCTAAGTAATGAATAAAAAGAGGAAGCTCTGTGGATCAGCTTATCTCAAAGCACCTTACAGATGGAGGTGAGCCTTGTGATCAGCAGTTTATGCACTGGGACACCATGGCAGAGGAGAACTGATCTGTCCACAGTTATGCCAAACACCAGCAGCTCTGAAATCCTGGTGGCACTTCCACTGCTGAATCAACTAGGTTTGATCCTCATTTGCTCAGAAGCTCATCTGTTGGCCAAAAATTGGTGTCAGTGTTTTTAACCTTCTCTAACCAGCATATCCTGAGGGATGGATAGTGGTCTGTGAGCCCAGAGCTCTGCATTTTCACCTGCACAGTACTCACACCCTCCCCTGCCACTGAGGTTCTGTCAGAGCAGTTGGGCAATGGCACTGCTGAAAAACAGCCTTTCCCACTTAAAATCCCCGGGCATCTCCCCTCTCCCCAGTAAACCCTGGCTTTTTTCAGCTTTGTCCCAGACCTTCAAACATCAAATGACTAGATCTGTTCCAGAGGAAACAAGACAAAACCAGGGCTCTATGCACACTGCTGGCCCAGCCTTTCACCTGGAAGCACCCAGAATGAGAGACACCAGATCCCAAGCCAGGAGCAACAAAGGAGGGAGAAGAACATCTGAGGACAGAATGGATAACCAGGGCAGCAGAACCCTGCCCAAGCAGTGAGGAGTGGCTGCACTGTGACACACGAGACTTGGCTTCAGCATTTCCTGAGATACCATGGAGAGGACAGCTCAGATTCGTCCAGATGGGACAGAGGCATCAGCCAGAACAAGCCTGTGGTTCTGGAGACAGTAATTTCCAAGAGCTGGTTGAGCAAATGTGAGATGGGTTAAATATCTCAAGAATCAAAGTTGGTCCTGTCCACTTTTATCAAGGCCAGTTTTACCTAGGTGATGTTGGGCACATGTTGTCCCACTTCTGAAGCTCAAAGCATGTTAGAAGGCACTTAAAGTCTTAACCTTCTTGGTCTCATTACACCAAGGTGGTGTTTCAGCTGGATCTCCTCCAGACATATTGTGTAGAGCACTAAACCTGTTGCATGGACTGGTCTCTATCTAGACAGAAAAAGATCTTCACCTTGTGCAATCCATTTCCTTCTACAAAGAACCTCACCAGTCCCAAACACTGTTCCAACCTGCTTCCATCAGCCACCACAAAAATAACTAGGAAAAAAAGAAGCTCTTTTGTTCTGTCCTGACCATGATCAGCACCTCGTGTGTGGTAAATGCACCTCTGTGTAGCTTTTCTCTGGTTCTGGATTGTCTGAGCTTGAGGAGACACTTTCTGACTATTTTTATACCTACTTTACTTGGCTATTTATTCATCCTTCTCTAGAAATGATTCTGCCTCTACTCCAGTAAAAGACAACTCTGTAATGGCCTTGTTTGGATGTGTGGCACCACTGGAGTCAATGCCAAAATGCTTCCCTGTGCTGTCAATGAAGCAAACAATCTCATGCTGTGAAGTCCACCCTGCAGAGAAGATGCCCTTTCCAGGGCTGGCTGCTGCTGGAGCAGCCTCTGTGTTGTTTTCTAAGCAGGATTATTTCTCCCTTGTCTATGAAAATAACACAATTAGTGTTTCCAGCTCCTGAGAAGACTATCAGTGATGTGCAGCAATGGTGGGAAAAAGCTGCTTCCACCTCCCCCTGCTGAGTGGACCGAGCTAAAATTCATTCCCAAAGTCCTTCAAAATGACTCCAAGGTGTAGAGTCTTGGCTGGCTGTTCAGCTGGTGGAACTGAACTAGCTCCAGAGCTTGCTACAGATGAGGCTTTCACCCAGGAATTTGGGGATTAGAAATGCTTTATAAGTGACAAATCCTAAGGCTGAAGATGTTGCTGCATTGTCCTGATCTTCTACAGCCAAGACCAAAGTGCAAACACTAAATACACCAGGCTGTGCTTGGAGGACTGCTCTAGTTCCTTCTAATTGTTGTGTGTCTGAAACAGGCATTTTATTCTACCTGCAAATTTGCTAAAATATCCTGGATAGCAAATAAAGGCAGATTTCAGAGAAACAAAGCCCTACTACTTCTAAGCATCTCCAATTTGTTTTTAAATACTGTATTGTCTTAAAACAATCTAGTCTGAGTGATTCAATTAGTCTCTGAAACCACTACAGGCAGTCCCATGGGGCAAATTAGACAGGGTTTTTATAGCAGAATTAATATGGCAAATCCTCATATCCTGTGGAGTTTTATGTGCTTGGAAAAGTAGGAAAAAAAATTACAAAGAAAATTAATAAAAAATCCAAGGTAAAACTCTAGAGTGTATATGGGAATTACTATCATCTGCTCTAGGATCTCATAGGGTCTGGAATGATGACAGTGTATTGAGAGTAATTCCTAAATCATTGCAGTTCAGGAAAGCTTTCAGACCAAGCCCAGGCTGACATCTCATGACAAATCCAGGAGTAAAGCACGTGCTAAAAATTCAGCCTGTCCTGAAGTTCCTTCCTGAGTTGGGGCTCTCCCATTGAAACCACTAAGGTATGGTGCCTGTGCAGCCTTTCTCCTGGTGTCCAGAGCTATGGTGGGGGTCCTATGAAGTCACAGAGAACTAGTTTTGAATGAAGGGAACATTCCACATGCATTTCTGTACAAAACTCATGCAATATTGGCATTAATACAGACTTAACTCTATCTTACAGCTGAAATGCTCACTGACTTCTCCTACTGCCCAGGCATTTCTGCCTAGAAAATTGCTTTTTAAAACTTGGGAGTTTGACCTCATACCCTGTTTTCTTTGTGGCTTCTACTGGTTTGAATGGCTATTTTTCCCACTGAACAATATCTTTTTTAACTCCTTTTAGGCCTTTTCGAGGTTCCCTTAATTCCCTGAAGGAATTGTTGGGCTCAGTCCCACCCCAGGATGATCCTCACTCAAACAACACCCTGCTCCCACTTGTAGGAGCAGGTTTTAGATGTGTCACTGGGTGCAGCTCAGGAAGAAGGCCTCAGTGATTCCTTAGGATGCTCCACCAGGACAAGCATCTTCAGAGAACCAAACACTGCTTGTGGCAGGAAGGAGAGTAACCACTTCCCAACAGCTATGTCACCAGCCAGCCACCCAACAGTTCATTCAGAGGGCTGAGATCCTGCTATATCTTAATCCAAGTCATGGATCCTGGATGAAAGCACATCTCAGACTCCTTTCCTGCCACCCTCAGCTCTACCAGTTCAGTCTGGCTGTGGATACCAAAGATTTAGGTTTTCCTGGTGGATCTGAGGTGGGTGACCTGGCCTGAACAGCATGAGAACCTAGATGTGATTTCATGGGGTCTCTTGGTTCAGCAGAGACTCAGAGGAAAGGAGACAGGACATGCTAGCCCTGGAATGGCCTGAGTCACTGGTGACAACACCTTTGACTGGAGTCAAGTCCATCATCTCTAACAGGCAGGGTCATGACTACTGCTCTGGGTCCCTGAAAAAGCAGAGGGCTGGGGAGAGACTCTGAGATTTCCACCAGCAGAACAGAGAAGAGGGTACAAACATGTCCTAGTATCTGTCCCACCAAATCTTTTACTAAGGCAAAAGCTCTGATGATAACTACTGTTAGCAGAACCATGGCCTTTGACATCCTTATACTTAAAAAGTCCTATTTTCCCATGACCAATGTCTACAGTATCACTCAAAGGATTAAACAGCCAACAAATAGCACCCATAACCAAATCTGCACCCAGAATACTTCAGCACCTTCTGTTAAGAGGATCTGAAAGCACTTTACAAATGTTAACCAACATTTGGCCTCACAACCCCCAGTGAGGTAGAACAGTGCTGTCCCCGGGGACAGACAGACAGATTGAGGCACAGGGTTACTAAGAGACCTGCTCCCATTCAGACATGAAATTGAGCAATGCCAAGGGCTGGATGAAGGTGTCACACTGCACACTGCCACCCCTTCCCCCACAGACCTTCAGCACCAGCCCTTGGCCTTTGAACTAACCCCAGGATCTATGTACAACAGGTAAACGACCCTTCAGCAGTCGTGTAGGCAGAGAGTGAGTCCATTCAATGAAGTTATTTGTGGGGAAGAAATGATTTCTTGTGCAAAACTCCAGGTGTAAATGATCATGCACTAAGACTACTGGGTGCAAATTTGGTGCATAATAACTCTGACCCCTTGCTAATTCCCAATCCTGGCCTCTCTCAGATAAATCTCTTTATTTTTTAAGTTGCATTATATGTATCATCACGTGAACCTCTAAAGATGCAGCCTGCACAGATTGGCTCCTACCAGCAACTCAAGCAAACAAAAGGTGGAGTGGCTTTGGGAAGAAGCCACAGTTCATGTAGCATCAAACATCACAACGTGGAAACTCATCCTAATCACAAGGGGGTTGCAAGGCAATAGGGAATAGGTGTGTTCTGTGGAAACAAAGGCAAACAGAGCAACAAAGAAAGATTCCATTGCACAGATTTCATTCAGGAAAGTTCTGTCATCATCAGATTCATCAAAAAGCTTATTCCATGAGAAAGGAGCCTGGGAGGAAAGGGTAAAACCCACCAGCCCTGTGTGAATAGATGAACTCTGCATTCCAAAGGAGTCTTCACTGATTAAGAAAAGCAAAAGGTTTCTCTAAAGACACTAAGTTTGATTTTGTCAGATAGAAGAGTTTCTTAAAATAGGGGTTTTTGAACACCACAAAATTCCATTATAGAAGTAGAGAATCTGGCCTAGTTAGGAATACTGAAGTGTAAAAAACCAAATACTTAGTCTTAAACATTACAAAAACTATCAAAACATTCAAGATGTTGAAGTCACCTTTGTTTCCCCCCTACACGTGTCTGTTTTGGCAGTGACAAGGTTTCCAACCCCAGCTGTTGCTGCTCCTGTTTGGCAGTTGTGGGTTGGGTTTTTTTGTACATTTTTTTTTTCTGAATGTGTTTTTTAAACAAAAGAAAATTACCAGCTTTTATAAAAAAGAAGGAGCTTGAATCTTTACTCCCAAAAGACAGATACAAGTTTTTCCTTTATAAAAAGTGTATTGATTTTTTTTTTTTTTTTTGCTATAAAAAGTGACCTGTAGGGTGTCAAACCTGAAAACAAATGTTCACAGTGTTTTCAGTGTTGGCTGTTGACAAGGCATTGCTGTTACAGACAGAGATAGAGAGATACCATAGGGCAGGCATTAAAATGTGTTACCAGCTACAAGTGCCTTTGGAGCATCCATGAAAATAATCTGTTCCAAATAATTCAGCTGCCTTTATATTAGGGTTTGTTTTGGTTTGTTTTTTTTTTTTGCTAAATCATGAAGAAAAAAAGAAATTTATAAATGCCAATATTGTAATCACTATTGTACTAACCTTACTTGGAGTCTTCTGTGGTCATTCCTAACCTCATCCATGCTTCTGCTGGCATATTAAAGATCAAACAAGGAAATCATTCCCTTCCTGCCCTCCAACAAGAGACCCCATAGTGCTTGGTATGGCTGCAAGTGAGGGTTGCTGGTGAGCTGGTGCCTTGGGCAGGTGGAGAACATTTTCTCTAATTGGGCTTGCAAATTAGTCAGAAACCCACCCATTTGCACACTTTGGGGGGAGCTACTTTACTACCACTAGGCAAATGACATAGTTGCAGCAGCAGAGGAAAGACTAGAAGAAGATGGGAAATACACAGGCCCCAAATTGCTCCCAATGTCCATTTTGCACCCCTGTAACTTAGAAGAATGGTATCCCTCTATCTCTACAGACTGGCAGGTGGTGGTTTGTGGCACAGAGGATAAATCACAGAAAAAAAAGACATATAACTGTGTGTCCTTTGCTTTGAAAGCACCAGTCACCTATCTGCTTGTTCTGGCAGAAGTACTCTACTGTATCTGAACCATAGCTTGCAATATGGACATTTAGCTTCGTGTGGCTTTACATGGAATCTCCAAGGGAATCAGAGTCATCCAAAGACAGAGGCAGATACAAGTCCTGTAGGAAGAAAGAGGAAGATGTTAACTCACACCATCAGTCTCCACTCTGCTCGTGCATCAGGAAGCAGTGGAATTGTCCTGGTCCTATGGGCAGGGTGGCAGCCCCCTGCCCTGGTAACTGGGTGGGCTGACCACTTGTCCAGCTAGTTCAAGGCTAAAATAAAGGCAGGTTCCTTGCCCAGTGGAGCAAGAGGATCTTGGCACCAGGAGAGGTGACTGCTCAGTGAAGTCTGAGGAGTGTTTTTGTGTCCATGGTAGCAGGTGCCTGAAAAAGCAGGACCTTTCCTCACACGGGTCTCTTTGAACCTAAGAGCATGATAAAGAGTCTTACCTTGATTTAACAGCTTCCCTCAGGACAAATCTCTAGGAAAATCACACTCCATGATTTATTCTAAGTCATTTCTGATTGATTAAAAGGGTTATAAAAATAATTGGATCAAATGCTGAAGGTAAAGCTTGTGTTAAAATTGATGTGTTTCCACAGACTGAGGCTGAGCAGCTGAGACCAGAGTGAAATCCTGAGGAAAACAGGTACTTCATTTGGATTCAGCAAATAAAGCTGAGTAAATGCAGCCTCTCCATATGCTGAGAATATTTTCAGGATCTGATTTTTGAGAAGCCAGAAGTCAACCTCAGGCTCCCCAGGTACCATTCAATCCCACATCCAAAGGTCTGGAATCCAAAATCTTACATTAGAGATGTAATCAAAGCTCACTGGATTTTTGGGGACTCTTCCCACTGACTTTGCTCCACCATCAGAACAACTGCAGCCCAGCTGCTGCCACCACTCCTGACTGAGACAAACTATCATCCTCAAAACAGATGAGTTCAGCCTGTGCAATCCAGACCACAGTGGCTGGCTGACTGCAAAACCTCAACACCAGCAGCATTTTGGAATTGCTCTTCCAGAATTTCTTGCTTTCAAAATCCTACTTGGGCTGAGAGGTGTGTTCTGATTCCTGAAGAGAAAACCCACTGACCACTCATTTGTGTTCAATTTCAGCATTAAGACTGTTGGAAGGAACACTGTGGCTATTCCAGAAATGAGAAAGGCCATGGAAATGACACTGAGGACAGGATGGCACTGGGTAACAGGAACATAAAAATCCTTGACTGCTGTAATACCTTTTAAATAGATCAATACATGAATTATCTGTGAGCCAGCACAGGTTTACTGATCTCTGCTAGGGTGCTGTGCTACCTGTTACCAGCTATTGCACCAGAGCAGTTACCACACCAGCTGTAAAATTCCCCTTTTTCCTGTAAAACAGAGACTGGCCTTTGGTAATTAAAAAAAATAAATCACTGAGAAGCATCATTAAAAGGATGCCTCAGAGCTTCAGTAATTTCTTCTCCTGTTTAATGGCCCAGATCTGACAACACTTGGGGCTTTTCCAGGATTTATATGAAGATCATCTCCATTCATAACCAGTGAACTTTTTCAAACAGTGATACAAGCTCAGGGTTAAATTATCTCTTCTGATCCATATGGATGGTATCCAGCCCACATTAATAACTCCAGTGGAAGAAACAGGCCAAAGATTTGTTGCTCAGCATCTTGCTAAACCCCCAAGTGAAAACCCTTTCAGGTAATGGGCCAAATTCTCCTCTGTTTCAGCAGAAGGAGTTGTGCCTCCAGAGAATATGGCTGTGGCTTCAGTGTCATGGAAACATGAGCAGATGGAGGAAGAAAGAGCTGTAGTAAGGTATAAGAAACATAATACCTTGTGCTTACGGAGGCTCCCTGGGCTGGTGGGTGTGGAGATGGGGGACTGCTTTGATTTGGGTGTGGAGAGCTGACTGCTTGAGGTCCCATTTGCTGTCAGGAGAGAAGACAGAAGACAGAAGCTAGCAGTTGGGCAAGCAAGAGGAGGGGCTTCTTTTTCCTTTAGGGAGATGGAAGGTATCCAAACATATAACACAGAAATGCTACAGTCTCCTCATGTCAGCAGGAGAGAAAGCCCAAGGGCACAGCACCCCCATTCACCCCACTCCAGGCTTTCAACTGTTCAGGATTATAGACTGTAGAACAAAGTGAAATACAAACTGAAATGAAGGAGCAATATTTTACACTACAAATATTCACTGAATGGATCCAAGATACACAGCACCAGAAAAACAAATTAATTTCTATGTTCTCAAACAGTTTAACTCAAGAGAAACCACATGGCATTTAAGGGCAGGAGCAGAAAGCAGAGGCTGCAGATATCCCAGGTCCTACACAAGAACCTTTAGTTGTCAGACACACACATGACAGCTCAGACAGCTGCCTGGAGTGCTCTCAGTGCAGTTAGCTGTGGCTGGGGCTAAATCACCCTAAAGCCCTTCAGAAACTCTGGTGTAATCCCAGGGTGTCCCTGTTGAGCTCTCTGGGGAGAGGCCAGAGCCAGCTCTGCTGTCCCTCCACTGCACCAGAGAACATGGCCCATCAGAGCAAGAACAGGAGAATCACATCAAGTAACAGTCCTCTTGCAAAGATTAAAACCTGGCTGTTTGGGTTGCTGTTTGTTCACGTTGCTTTGAAGAAAACAGTGATTTTCCATTAAAAAACCCCAAACCAAGTCACTGAAATCAAATGGCCTTTGAAGGGCCTGTTCACAGATGTGGCTTTCAGTGAAAGTGAAGGTCTGTGTCAGGGCAAGCTATTTCACATCTACTGAACTGAAAAGGAATCAAAGTAAAGAGCATATTATGCAGAAGAAAAGAACAAAAAGAAGGGAAGGGAAGCAAAATGGAGTAAGGATAAATTAATTTTTTCCTACCAGTGATGTTCTTTGAAGTGAGCCCATGTCTTTGGTAAGTGCCAGGTGTCACAATAGGTATTTATTTCTTTCTAAGGCCATTCTGACTCATAGTGAGCTTGGCCATTCCTGGGCTGGGCACCAACTCCAGGGATGCAGGGATCCAGCCCCCTTTGTTACCAGGGGCTGTGAATGCCTAGCTCCAGCAGCACAGGCACACTGCTGGGGGGAGGGAAACTAAAACTCATGCCATGGCCACGTCCAACTCAATTATCTTTTCTGGCCTTTTCTGTTTCCAATCCAAGCAGCAGCAAGCTGGAGGCCTTAGGAGCATTAAACTTCATATCCCAATCAAGGCTACAGAAAGTGACATGTCCAAAACCTACTCCAGATGTGACTCTGTTTAGCACAAGCCACAAAACTCAACCCCATGCTTTCTGATTGTCATTCCCTCAAATGGCAAGAGCATTGCCAGCCCTCCAGATAAGGAGCAAATCTACCCTCCCCTTTGAAATTCCATTGGAATTGTGCTGATGTTTCACACAGAGAGGGAAAAATGAGCACATGATGAGCCAGGCTTCTTGCTGCACTCTCTGTCTCTGTGCCACTAACTGCATGGCACAGGCACGGGAGGGTGGGTGAGTTCAGCACAGGGGATTCTCTCCCTTGTAATAGCTCAATATGCAAGTCAGCTACTTAAAATGAAGCAGCAGAGTGTCTGGAGGAGGCCTATGAAGGAATAGGAAGAAGCTGTGTGAGTGTTGTATTTTTAAGAGCAAACCCAGCCTTGCTGTTGCCTCCTTTAGTGCCTGAGATGTCCTCGTTCCTCTGCTCATCACCCTGTGAGAAAGAATTGAGCAAGAAAAGTTTGTGGTGTCACTGGCCCAAATGTAGAGGTCACAAATGTGAATTCAGTAAGTGAGAAGAAGCCTGTGCTGGCAGGTTAAAGCAGCTCAGACTCACAGAGTCATGGTGATGAGGATCCTGCCTTCATATCCATCATTGCCATGTGGAAGGCACTGTGGGGAAGAGGAGGCTGCTCATGCCAGGGAGCTGATTTCCCATTACTAATGCACCTCACTGAGGAAACAGAGATTTCTTAAAAGGTGATAGAAATAATGATTTGTAGGTAATTGGGGAACAGAGTGACCTTCACCTCCTCATTCTGTTCGTTGGGGGAAAAAAGTAGTTATGGAAACCCTGGAACTGTGACATGTCACTCATCACTTTGCTCCTAAGTGAGATATTCTCAAGGCTGGTGGGAAAAAGAGTTCACTGACTATAAACCATCTAATGAAGGCAGTTCAGAGAAAAAAAGAACCTGGCTCTCTTATTTTTCACCAAGTGACTGGTTTTCTGTGACAGAAAATATGGGGCACAATAATATTAACTAGATAGTAATACTCTCTATTACCTAGAATCCATTGCTGATTTCTAAAAATACCTCTTTTTTTTTTTTTCTTCTTTATTTCCAAATATCACTGATTCTGAGGCAGGAAGGAATCCTTCCTAAGATGAAGAATGCCACTTAACTCTACAAAGAACCCAAATTTCCCTTCCACAGAGAGGAAGCCTGGAGGAGAGGCTCACAGTTGGTGTGTGGCAAATAGATGTAATTGCTGCAGG
The DNA here is from genome assembly GCA_025447755.1 of Corythornis vintsioides. NCBI lineage: Eukaryota > Metazoa > Chordata > Aves > Coraciiformes > Alcedinidae > Corythornis > Corythornis vintsioides. Next base: position 8,725 of record JAOEGS010009254.1, on the reverse strand, counting down.
GAAGGACAGAAATTCCCTAATACAATGAGGCTTTTAAGTGCTCCAGCAGGGATGTTAATATTTTATGAGCACCAATAAAAAAACAGATGTGGCACCCAAATCAGAAATCCAATGAGATGGATGTGTATCCTTACAAATGCTCACCAAGAATTTTGCAGCAGCAACAATTTAAGAAGCCTTGTTTAATTTTCTCTATGTTGCTAAGGATGAGTGGTATTTGTAATCAAACTTGGGTGCTTCTCTTTTGATCTGGAGTGCAAGCAAATAAGAGGCAAAGAGTAGATGGTGTATAACACTGATGCTCCACTAAAACCTGCTCATGACTTCTGGTAGCTGAGGATCTCACAGAATCTTGGCTCTTGGAAGCCATTCTTTAAAACCAGTTTTCACTGGAATTCTTTTGTTTTGTTTGTTTGTTTTCCCACAGCATTATTTTCTGTGTTTCATGTCTTATTTATATCATTGTATTTGCTTTGCAACCTCAATTTACCTTGAAGCCCCTTTGTGCATATATCACATCCTTTAATTGCATGGACACTCACACTCCTGGTCACCTTTTGCCTCCTTCAGTGCACAGGAGATAAATCAGGTTTATCCACCAGAGAGAGGATGGAGAAGACAGCATAGTGATGTATCTGTGATGGCTGGGAGAGGCAAACTGGATTCTCTGCCTGTTTCTCCCACAGCTATTTTAGCCAAACTTCTCTATGCAACTGTTCCTTGGATGACTGGGATTCTGGATCTGAATTCCCAGTGAGATAAGCTCTGAGGCCTGTAAATGAGGCTAGTGAGGTCCAGCTTTTGAATGGACTTTTCTATCAAAGAGCAGTCCTGGAGAAAGCAAGGCCCAAGGATCACAGTGAGTGATTTTTTTTTTTGGTCCATTTCATAGATTCATAGATATTTCCTCCAACCTTTCCTCACAAAGGAACAAAGTAGTTTCTGAACCCTGGGAAATGCCTTCTGGATTTTCTCTACTTTGCCTATGTATTTCTTAGCACACCTAAACTCAACTAGGGGCAGATAAAGGCACCAATCCCTTCAAGTCTCAATTCACATCTGAAATCTGAGAAACTAGTTCAACACCACTGACTAACACTTGGAACATGGCAAAGAAAGGCACTTGGATATGTTCTTCTAGAGGGAGAAGTATCAGCCCCATGATCAGCAGTGCCTGGAGAAAGGGCTGCATCAAACCACAAACACACTGGCATTGCTGGGGAATATAGATGGGCTGGGGGTTAATGAGAGAAGGAAGAAAGGATTCCCCTTGGGAATATAAGGACTGTGGTCTGGTACCATCTGCTTAAGGCAAGACACTTCTTCATTCTTCATTCCTTCATTTAATTCTCATTTTCATTCATTTCATTTTCATTCATTCATTCATTTAAATGACTGTGTGGTAAATAAAGAGATAAAAGTACCATGCCAAGAAAAGAGTGTTTAACATGTTTCTGTGGATTAGCTCCCTCATTTTTCTAATATCCTTGGAGTGGAAGGGCTTTGGCTGCCTAGAGGGAATTGAGCTTTTCACAGCGAGGCCATGACACATCCAGGCAGGAGGCAATTTCCTCTGGCAGAAGGTAGCAATTCAACCAGTGAACTCCAGCCTCTGGAGCTGGCACTCTCTGGGTGGCTGCACTTCTGTGCACAGCCTTTTGTCAAGATGGTTTTTAAGGAAATGTTTTATGTGTCCTTTGTTGCTTCCTGGTAATCCTTGTCATTTTGAAATGGGAGGGGGCTCACTCCCAGGGCTGCTCTACCAAGACAGAGAACACATGACAGTTCACACCTCACTGGTGACAGGAGCAATTAAATAGCTTAAAACTCCTCCTTTTCAGTGCTGGATTTACAGACTTGCTACACACAGTCCCTTCTGCTCTGCTGTTGGTCTGACTCAGAGGTGGCCCCAGAGACCACAGCTGGGAGCAGAGCTTTGGGTGCCATCAGGGGACACTGGACTCCAGGCAGCAGTGCCCTCTGTGGCTCTCCCACACAACGAGTTGTACTTGGATCCGTGGTTCTCATTCAGAGGCAGATCACTAAACCCACAGCAAAGCAATCAGCAAAGGATAGCAAAGATGGAGATCACCTGGCACAGGAGGCAGATGACTCCATAGAAAGCTTCCAGGCTGCCAGATGAGCTCAGATGGGGATCTGTAGAGCCCATGATGATGGCTAGCACAGCAGCAGGCCCCAGGGTTGTGTCCATTCACCTGCAGGACCTGGCAGGTGACAACTACAGGGTGGTCCCCAGGAGGCCTTGCTAGGGAGTGCCTGGAAGGTCTGGAGCACAGGCTGCAGTCACTCTGCTGCTGGCCATGGCCCTGGCAATCAGTGAGAGAACAGCTTTGGTTTTAGCAATGTGATTCTCCAGTTGTTTCCAGAATACACTAAGGGCCCCAAATAAAGAGCCTGGAAGCTCTTTTGGGTACCTGATTCCATGGGCAGCCTACAGAGCTCTGTGTACAGATGGATTACTGCTGTCTGGGCTGATCCACTGGGAAAGAAGGCACAAGCAGCTTCAGTGTGGCACTGGAAGCCAAGGAGTGACTCCAGGGAGGAGGCTGGAAGAAAAGCCAAGTCCCAGACAGTCTGTGTGGAGGAAAGCAAGCTGCTGCTTGGACACTGCACTGCCACGGCCCCGAGGACAACTGCTGATGTTGACACATAAAGATCCTCCTGAATCATAAAGATCAGTCCTGCTGTGGGTGGAAGGAAAGCAGATGCAATGTTTGCATCATCCTCAGGATCAGCAAGCTCTGCTGAAGCTGTTCCATTCTCTCTGTGCTCTCACAGTCACTTCCTAGTCTTCCTCCACTACCTGCTGGCAGCACCAGAGCTCTTGCCAAGGAGTGAGGCACAATCTGCTTTAAGCCTCAGCAGCCTCTGTGGGCAGTGGATCACTGTCCACATGTCAACCCACTGCATTCTCATTTTCCCTGCTGATAAATAAGGTACCAATTTTCCATATGCTTTAACAGCCAATGGAATAATTAGAATGAGAAATGGAAAAAAAAAAAAAAAAGCTCTTTTTTTCTGTAGCTGTAGTGCACTTGCAGTGAGGAGGCTTCTTTCACTCAAGCAGCACAGAGATTTAATCTGGAATTTGCATTTACATCAGTGCCCAGATATGTCACAATGGCCTTAGAGACTGTGGTGAAAAAAAAGATACAGAAACCTACATGGAAAATATAGACATGAACAAAATAGGATCAAGGAAATGACAAGTTCCCATATGATAAGCATAGCAGAGTGAAAAACAGCAAAGGCAACAAGGTATAAATGGGTAGGTCAAACACACAGCAAAAATATTCAATATACTTGAAATAAAATGGCTTTTAAATAATTTCACAAATGAAATAGTTGAGAATTATGAAAAAAAAAAGGGTCATCTTTTATTAATCAGGGTTCATTCATCATTCCTTGCCTTTTTAATGTGATAACTTCAAAATCCAACTAAATGTCAATATTGACTCTTGGCAGTGTGTAAACCCACTTATTTATTCTAAGTTCAAGGAAGAAGAACATAAGCTGGTGTTCTTTTTTCTCTGCATCCTGAGAAAACAAAGCTCTTTGATGACTTCTGCAGTGCTGAATGGCTTCAGTCTTTTTCTTCTCACTAAGCAGAACAGGCTGCCATTTTAATTCTGTAGTGAAATCACTGGAAAGTACCAAAAACCCCTTTTCTAGATGGATGAAAGAAACCTGCTTTGTCCTTCATTACTGGTGTTCCCCCCAGGAGCTGGCTATTGTTCAGCATTTCTGGTTATTTTCATCTCCTGACAGGCTCTAATTGTTAAGAACCCTCATGGCTGACTCACCATTTAGTACCTGAGAGATTCCAGCAGTTCAAATCCAGCTGCCACTTCCCAGTAGACTACATGGTCTAGTTCTGCTGGGAATTGGCACCTGATGCTTCTGGAGAAGCTTGAAATGCTGTTTCCCCACTCACTTCATCAACTGCCTCCCAGATCACTGAATGGGAGTTGTTTGGGGTTTTTTTTCCATCTTTTTTCCACATTTTCCATGGTGCCTTCAATGTTTCTACACAACTGCACCATGCAAGAGCTGACTGATCAATTCTGGACTGGAATCCATGGGCATCATGGATTGCCCAACACTGGAATCTTGAAGGGAAACTCTGCAGAATCACCTTGCAGGGAAAGAATTGCTGTAAAAATCACAGACTCTTGCTATGTGCCAACCAATTTCACACTGTCTCTTTAAGCAGCTGAAGAACATCAAGAGACCTAAATAAATGAACTGCTTCTTGGGGAAAATCTGTCTGAGTACTGTCAGGAGAATTTTATATCCAGTAATCCACTATGTACTGATGGTCAGCTGGCGTGTGGTGTTCACATGTGATAGGCAGTGTGTGACTGTGAAGGTGAAAAGCAATTTCTGGTTTATATTGCTTGATAGAAACTCAATGGATCATTTGATTTTAAGCCAGGAAACTCTCCTGGAATCCTGATGTGCTTACTTGGTGATCTGGCCATGACAGATGTCACACCAAGTAATCCACCCTCTCCATCATGACTCTAAAAACTACCAATTACCAGAAATTTGATATTCACCCTTTAATTTATAGGTTCTGCAGCTCTCCAGTTCTCCAGTTGCAAGGTCATCATTCTTCTTGAAATAATGATTAGAAGAAGACCCTCCCAACCTGCACAACAACTCGTATTTTCATTGCACAGGTTGTTCTAAATCAGTCTTTATCTCTAGGGAACATCTGGGAGCTTTGATTTCCTCCCTGTGGAATGAAAACATCCAATTTTCTTGTGACAGGAGGTTGTGAGGCTGTGGGTGCTACAACCTCAAGCCACAACTGCACTTAACTGACCAGAGGATCCCTTTCTAGTATTTCACAGAGTCAGGGAATGGTTTGAGTTGGAAGGGACCTTAAAGCTCATCCAGTTCCATAGGCAGGGACACCTCCCACTAGAGCAGGCTGCTCAAAGCCCCGTCCAACCTGCTCCTAAGTTCCCCTGCACACCAGCACCAGCTTCTTGGTTTCAAAAACTCCCAGTTCCACCAGCCAGCAGCCAAGGTCAGGATATCCAAAGGCAGCCTCATGTTTCTCTCTTGAGCACAGTTGCAATTGAGACACCAGGAAACAAGCACTCACCATCTGCTTGGTTACCTGAATCAGCAGGAGACTTGCTGCGGCGCATGGGGGCTGGGCTCTTTGCTGAGCTCTTCTGGGGGGTGGGAGAAGATTTGGTGCCCGTGGCAGCTGCAGGGCTCCCCTTCATCACCCGGCACTCTGAGGAAACACAGGGGTCTGGGGTTATGTCCCTCCCTACTCCTGCTGCCCATGGATGTCAAACGCCCGTGGGCAGCTTGGTGCTTTGTCTCCAGAGAGCTGCAGAAAGCATCAAAAGCTGCCAGCTCCATGGTTTCTCCAGAGCAGAAAGGAGATTTCTTAGGGGGAGGCAAAAAGCAGAACTTTGCTCTCCTAGAGGAGGTGCTGGGACATGTATGTCATGATAAGGTTGGTTATTAGCAAGGCCCACCTCCATACCTTAAACACACTGGGGATGAGGACTCCAGCACCTCCCTGGGCAGCCCACTCCAGTGTCTAATGACCCTTTCCCTAAGGAACTGCTTCCTAATATCCAACCTAAACCTCCCCTGGAGCAGCTTCAGGCCATGCCCTCTCATTCTGTCACTGGTTAGCTGGGAGAAGAGTCCAGCCCCCACCTGCCTACAGCCTCCCTTCAGGTGGCTGTAGAGAGTGATGAGGTCTCCCCCCAGCTCCCTCAGCCTCTCCTCATCAGACTCATAAGTCTTGGTTTTTACCAACCAGTAAGTGCAATGAAAATGGTCAACAGTGACTGAGGGAAGAATCAGGCCAAAAAAAACCCAGTTAATTTGCTGCAACCTGGATACCCAGGGTAGGAATGATGAGTGTAATGTCTGCAGGTGCAGAGAGCCAGCAGCAGCTCATGGCATGATGTCAGGGGCTCTCAGTGGCAGATGGGACATCTGCTCCAGGAGGTTTTCACCCTGCCTGGATCAACCTCTTCTGTGCTTTCAACAAGCTGCAACTTCTCAGATGCAGAATGCAACGAAGACAAAATGGTTTTACAAAGCACATCCTCTGTCCTGGCCACTCATCCCTTTCCAAAAGGTTTGTCTAAACAGGTCTAGCAGATTTATGCACTTAAAAGACATGAGCAGATGAGAATCCCAACTGTGTTTTCTTTAAAAATAAATAGGCCAGGAAAAGTGGAAAATGTAAACGTGATCCACAGTGGGAGCTGAAATACTAACAAACCTCTGTGTGTTCCAGGATTTGGAGCAGACCCTCAAACCCAGTGTTTATTTACATTGAGAGCTGACACAAAAAGCACTTTCCACCCCTTAAGTTATGAACTTCACCCAGTTAAGGAGAAGGCAATAAAAAAGGGATTTCCTTTTTGCCAAATGCTAACTGGTCTCACCTCATCTCCTACAACACATGGTCCTGAGGTGTCAAAAACAGGGCTTTCTGAGAGATGTGAATTGGCTGTTCCACATTCAGACAGCTTTTATGGAGATGTTCAGCTCAGCATGCACGGGCTGGAGTGAGGACTGGATGCCCCAGTGGGAATCCACTAAGGCAGCACATAGCAGATAAAGAATTGGTCAACTGAAAACAAGTTGTCTGACCTAAATGCATGTGTTATTTATTTCTGTATCACTATATCTATGAAGATGTAATTGCCTTAAATTTTTCCCCAGGCTTTTCCAGTTCTCAGGCAGTCCAAAGTCAGTCTCCTTCTCCCAGATGGTTTGTGAGAGTTGGATAATGCTGGGGCAAGAATATGAAGAGGATGTTCTGTGCAAATAACTGCTCCTGGTGTTAACCAGCCAAGCAGAAAGATGGGGAAAAATCATCTTCAGTCTCTGCAAAATAATATTTTTCAAAGGTCTTACATGTAGCTGTTCAACAAAACCAATGCAACTTCTGAATCCAAATGGTGTGTGAGATCCAGGGGAGTGCAGCCTCCTCAGAGCAGAGTGGCTCTGCTGGTGCCCCTTTGTGATATCTGGCAATCATACATCACTGGGTATCTCAGAAACCAAGGGGTCTCAGAGGGTGGCAGACATCTCTGCTTATCTTACCTGAATTACTCCCTAAAAAAACACCCCTAAAGAGTGAAAATACTTTATGTTGTATATTTTCAAGACCTTTCCAATTAGTTTTCTTCCCAGGGGAGTAATTCCTTGAAAAAAACCCCTCAGCTACACATTTTCCAGCAGAGGCTGGCTCTGAGGAATTCCTCCAGCTCAGCCTCTGGCAATCACTGAGCTTCTGCACATCTCAAAACAAGGTTCTAAAGGTGGAAACCTGGCTGTGCTGAAGCCAGGGCACACAGGCCTCTAAACATCTCAGGGGGTGGGACATTCCCATGGGCTGATGTGAAACCAGGAATGACTAAAGCAGAGCAACCTCATCTGGAAGGTGCTCAGCAGCAGGGCTTATGGGCTGGAAGCTGTGGTGGGCAGTCAGGAGGAAAAAGATGACATAATCCTCTCTTATGCTGTTCCTCACTTTGTTTCCTGATGTCCTGCCAGAGTGAACATAATAACCAGCAATCCAAGTGCATGTCATCCAAGCAGGCAGGGAAAAGTACCCTGTGACAGAGGAGATTTTACTAAATGACATTCATCTGCAAGATCTCAGGATTTGCAGTTCTTGCAGCATCTGACTCGTAGCAAGGAAGGATGATGGGTGTATAAAGGGAAAATGTTGCTGGCTGAAAGCTCCTCATCTTCTCCTTGAGGGGTGCAGGGCACCCCTGCTTCCCTGAGAACACCACTGAGAGCTGCAGTTACTCTGTGCCTTCCCAGGAGCAGCTTGGCTGATTTTTGTTAGACATCCAAGCTGGAAAAATCAGTAGTATCCAGGAGTGTAGGCAGAGAGCTGGGCTTCCCATCAAGTTGTTCTGCTAGGATTGCATCCAAACTGTTTTACAGTGTGGAACTCCCTGTGGAGCTGACTCAACTGCTGAGTGTTGAAAAAAACATGAAGCTCAGGTTACAGATCACTTCGCCAGCCTGACATGGGCTTTTTTTTTCTTGCCTGCAAGTTTCAGCTGAATCTTGGAAGCTTTCTTTGAATTACCCAAGACCACTGAATGGGTTCATCTGGAGTGCACAGGTCAGAAGTACCAGTGTCAAATAAAATCAGCCTTGTAAAAAGTCAGAATAATGCAGTGTTTGAAGATTAGAGGCTGCCTGACTTCCTGGTATACAGCAAAAGTCCTGTTTGGCCTTCAGTGCTGAGCCAGTTTCTAGCATGTGAGACAGCATGAGGCTCCTGTTCCTTATACCAGGAGACCTCGAGCTCTGGGGAATGAGCCTAAACGTTTGGAGACCCCATTTTCTTCCAGTTTAAATGGTCAAAATTAGATTTGTTCACTCTTGCCACCCTCCCTGGCACCAGCAGACAGCCTGTGCTGTTGGTGTCTAGTCGCCAGGTGGGGTAGGTGGGAACTCTTACAAGCAAGCTCTGTGGATTCTGTGAAATCAAACATTTCATGGCTTAGTTGATCACAGAGCCTCTAAAATGGAATGATCATCCTACCTTTGGAATCAGCAGAAGAAAACAGCAGGGGGGTGGTTTTTCTGTTAGTTGTGCTTGTCCATTTTTAATATTCATAGAATCATAGAATCATGGAATGATTTGGCTGGAAGAGACCTTCAAGATCATCAAGTCCAGCCATTAACC